>CATKHJ010054691.1:0-29323 GCA_949750685.1 Vernicia montana
CTAATTGAGCCCTTAATTTCCACTTTACAAAATAGGTCGCAAAGGAAGAAAAACCAAGAATCATTATTTACTTCAAACTTTACAGACCAATTTCAGTGTTGGTCGCCCTGTAACTAGATCACAGAATCGGGACCATAACAATTACATTCACGAAAGATGCATAAAATGATATGAAAGGGCCAAAGCCTACCAGTTCTTTACTGTTCAAATGATTGACAGGATAGTCACCATTTACCATTTAAATAATTAACAAGTGCTACAGATTTTTCACTCCAAAGAATGAATCAACAGAGTCTTCAGACTGACTGCATGATGCCAGTCAATCAGTCAAAAACCATATTCCCAAGTCTGCTCAAACTCAAGTGGTCCTAACCACCTCAAAAACTTTGATCACAAGTCATCATTGTTCCTTCTGTTAAAAATTTCGATAAGGCCTTGCTCTTGTCCAAGGGTTTTAGGTCAAATAAATCTCCACAACCATATGGTCATTTTTATTTTCCATTCCATCACTAGGTTTCATTTAGTCAAATTAGAATGCACTTGGAAGCAATCTCCACTTCTCTCAATTTTTTTCCCTTTTTGTTTTGTTATATTTGCAGCTCCCTTTCTATACGCCCTTAACTGCATTTCTAGTTATTTTGACTCCTCACTTCACCCTGAAGTACGCCTGTTACAGGTCTGGGTCCGTGATGCGGTGAAACAAAAAGGAAAACTAATTTTAGGATTGAAACAAATCAAAATCTACTATGAAACACAAGAATTAAGGTTGAGACAACCTATAACTCTTTAAAGAATATTAAGTTTTGATAACACTCAATAATAGAATCTTATTAATGAAGGATTAATCATGAAACTATAACAATTTAGCCTTATATAAACTGCTGGAAAAGAGAATAAAGTTGGTCAGCCCTTTAATCAAAGGTTGGATAGCAGTAATTGTTGAAAATTACATATAAAAATACACCTAAAATATAACTGTAAATTGGTACAGCTGAATATAGGACTCTAATAACTGTAAATATTTGAAAAATACATGAAAACAAACCTAAAACTCTATTGTAATTACAGCTGGTCAAAAAGTTGTAATAGCAGCATATGTTGACTAATAAAATGAAGAAAAATATGGAAATTAGCTCTAAATATTAATATTGAGATTGTTGCTTACTATTGTCCTACATCATTACGAATTTGCATACTGCTAGGCTTTGTTGGATCATTTTGCTTGACTCATGGTAAGAGATTGGAAATCAAGCAGCACAATATCCTGCTATATCTCAAATTGCAAACATGTTCTTCGATACATCAAAAAATTAGGAATTTTTAAAGATAATACGAGACTATTCAATATTTAAACTCCTAAACTCTTACACTTTGAAAAGGAATGTCCTCTTACAATTCAAAACATATACTCAATCATGTATTTCTATTCTTAAAATCATTCATCCATCATTTCCAATTTTAATGCTACTTAATCAATCCTCAACAAACATATAAATTATTATTTAGACACACAAAAATAAAAAAGGTCTTTTTCATTCTTACATGAGTGAAATTTAACCCAGGTCACCAAAAATCAGTAGGGGATGAATATAACACAAGCATTTCAGCATGCCACATGAAATCTTGATTAATACTATGGTCTCTGCTATCAAGGAATTAAACATTTAATCCAATATTAACCAAGTAAAATGGACATTGTTATAGTTATAACCAGTAATACACAACTCTCAAGTGTACAGTTTATGTGCAGATGTTCATTCTTTTAGTATCATAATATACATCAGATTACAATCCACCTGAATTTCACTGTGATATAGTAATTCTGTGATACCTAATTTCCTAGGATTCCTTTTATGTACAAAAAAAAAAAGAAATATAAAACAAGGCACTTTTTTGTGTGGGAAGCATTAAACTACTCGTAACAAACCTCTCCATGCACCTACCGCATTTTCCAAAATGTATCCCTTCTGATAGTTCTTTCACAATTTTCGGTCGGCATGTCTACATCATCTTCATTCTGAGATTGTTCGAATTGCACAAAAATTCGGACCTTAGTGGAGTTTGCAATTAGTGACGTTCACTCAAGGTAATCACAAAGGCCAAACTCTGTCGTATGGAGTTGTAGTCGCATCTATATCCAGTATACAGCAATAAGAAGATTCCTATCAGCACTCAAGTCTTGTTCATAAACCTTCTAGCTTTCCTCGAGAAGTTTTTAACCATTATTCTGTCGGAGAATGTCAAAGGAAGTTCCTCCTCTTTAGTCTCTCTTTGATCAGTCCATCCTGTTGAACTACTCTCATCTTTTGGGTCGCGTTCACCAGATCCCTTAGTTAAGTTGGCTTCTTCAGGTATATCCTTATACAAGTGTTTCAAAATGAATAGAGCAGTATCAAAATCCCTCCAGTAGTTTCTGCAAGGAAAGATCCAATGATTAAAGGAAAGCACTTATTTTCTTTACTCCAACAGTTTTTGAAAATTACAAACCAATGGGAGAAAGAATTATGGTTTGAAGTAAAGAACATGTATTGGATTTGATGATAAGAAGTTGCAGTCTTGCAACACTGGAAATATTCTTCAGTTTTTTTTAGTCAAGAAAAAAAAACTTAAGAGAGAAAATCAGGGTAAGCTGCAGAGGATTTCTCATATAACTCAGCAGAAAATTACAAATAAGAACATAAGAAACAAGCTAAAACTAAAAAGCAAATTTCTCCAATCAAGTTGTACAACATCAAAGAGAACAACTATTAATGAGAAGATTTCCCAAGGCAAATCTAAAAAAGAAAGGCGTCCCCAATCCATGGGGCTTTGAACTAAATTATCAAAATTAAGATTAAATGTCAGTAACTCCTAAATTTCCTTTTTCTTAAATGCAATAACAGCAACTTAAAAATTTAATTTCCTATGTACACTATGGTATGTCCTGCATTTTGTTTGTCTCACACATGCATGAAAAACAAGAAGATTCATGATTTCCCTAATTCTCCCAACAAAACCAAATGGATAAAACCCAGATTGTGTCTAATAAAGTTGGTAACAGTAGAAAGCACTCACGTATGTGATCCAATGGCTTGTAGATACGGATGTTCAAATGTCTTATCCTGCAAAGTTAACAAAAAAAAAAAAATAACATTAGAGCAAAAACAGTTTAATGAGATTACGTTCATCATACAGAGAAATTAAATATCTTCTATAGGTTAAGGCAACCAGACAAACGCACTGGATGGGACTATAAGAAACCTCATTCCAAGGAAAAATCATGCAAAACCTATTGGGCATTAGTATCATGGCATCGACTCTGAAGTTGGACAGACACTTATCTGTTTTGGTACCAGGGTTTTAAACATCAGCTGATGTATCACAACAATTAAAGGGGTAATATGGGTTCTACTGATACAGGACACAGGTTTCTCATCACAAGTGCACCAGCCCTTATTGCCCTATAAAAAGAAATACAGCACTAGTATAGCGGCCATGACTGCTATAAAGGCTGAAAAATGTGGCTTTTTCAACCATCTGACCCCAATTCTCACACAACTCCCAAAACTTGTCATCCCTTTTTTTTACTTTCAACCCTGCTAGAACTTATTTTGGCATCAATATGCTTCTATTTCACTTCATTTCTAAAGAATTTGCACAATTACAAAACTTACTCTGCAAAATAAGGTCTTTTAGTCCTTTTTTAGTTTTGTTTAGCTATTATTTTTAAACAAGTATAAATTGTTAGATCTACAAGATTATGATGCTTATTAGCAATTTTCTTGGACCTGAAAGATTACAATGCATATTTAGCTAAATTATTTTATTATTGATTGGAATCATTCTGTTCTTTTTTTTTTTTTTTTCCAGAAAAAAAAAAATACCAGCAGTGCCAATTGATACAGTTTGATATTATCCAAGACCATGATACTGCAAAAGGAAAAAATACAATTGTTCAAAACCCCAGTGGTTGCCCCAAATCCCTGTAAGAACGTGCAAAATTAGGGTAGATGATCAATTTTGGGTCATTCTATCATTTGCCGCAATTATCAAATTAAAATGGTATTCTTACTAACTTGTTCAAATCAGTTAATTGGCAGGTAGCAGCTCAACTCAGTCAACTAAGCCTTACACTCAATATAGATGAATTGCCATTCCTCCTGCTAAATCAGAAGGAATTGTTACTAGCACCAACATGTAATGCATAGCTCTTGCTAACAGAAGTGGCTTCAGAGACCAGAAATAACAACATTAAAGTTCCATGAAATCTAATTGTCATTCACATTTCTGGTAGTAATTCAGAATAGCTGGAGATTCAGCCATGTACATTCCATCAATGGATTCTTACTTATCACATTATCAGCTAAAGCATCTTCAAACCTACTAAAGGGTGAATGTCAAAATACATAAATACTTTTGAGAAGGAAAAGAAACACTAGTAAGCAGTCCTACAAAGTATCCAATAATAATGGCCCAAATTAAAGGTTATACGCACAAGTAGAGAGCATTGATGAAGATTACTACATGGGAAATAGGATCCCTCTCCACAGCATGACAAAAATAGGAGGCGTTTGGTTGCCAGAATCACATGAGAAAGTGACTCGGGAATCATACATTCCTATGTTTGGTTTGTACATGAATGTTACATGTCTAGAAAAGCTAAATTCCTGAATATGTGGAGTCATGGTCCTCACATTTACTTTCCCATCGCAAGGGGTAGGAAAGTTAAACTCCCATGGGAATGAAATATTAAAAAATATATATTAACATTAATGTCCTAAATTATAATAATATTTAGACAAATATAGCTTCTACATATTGTTGCTTAACTTTGGGTGTTCTTTTTTCTTTTTTTTTGTAAATCAAATATTTTGGACGATTAGTATGTTACATGTGTTAATTACTTTTAAATAATATCTATTAATTCATGCTAATGTGGTTATAATATCTATTTATATATTTATGATGTGATTCTAGAGTGAGTAAATAAAATATATCTAGATTAAGGGTATTATGGTAATTTTCTTATTTTATTTGTATTAGCCACACAAGGCCTATTTGGGATTGCTGTTTGAGGCTAAAAAAACACTTTTTGAATTTTTTACATTTAATTGATTGATTTTTATTATTTTTTATAAACTGTTTTTTCAAACCTACTTCTGGGAAAAACATTAATTTACCTGCTTTTTTGAAAAAGCAGTTTTAAAAAAAATATAAAATTTTTGTTGAAAAGCGCTTTTTATAAACGCAATCCAAAACAGGCCCACAATCATCTTGTATTTCAAAGAAAATTTTAGTCAAAACCAAACATAGATAATGTTACATTTCTAGAATTACTTGCTTCGAAATCTACTTCCAAGGAAAGTGATTCTACATAGGTATGTTGAATTCCAAATGCCCTCGAAACTCATTGCCTCCCCTTTGTTTCTATTTTTGTGTTTTGGGATTTAGTAAAGAGAAGACATTCTAGTTACGATTACATTCTAGTAGAAAGATCAACAATAGTACACATGAGAAAATATGAGCAAGTTATATCCTATGCTTCTGAGAAGGTATATGCATCTCACAGGCCAACTCTCAAATGCAACTGCAGACAGCCGCACACACAAAATCATGTATCAACCATTGGTAGGAAGCATACACATCTAAAAAACACACACACACAGACACCCAACAAACAAATAATGGATGGCAAACAGAACTGTAGGTTTGAACAATGCCATGTAATGTACAACATACTTGAAGCATGTGATCAATCCGCCCTTCTTCACTTCCAGTTAATCTCACCATCATTAAAGAGCCATATGTCCTCTCTTCTTTTTCTTGGATGTTTTCTGCTCCCTCTGAAACATAATATATTTTTTTCTCATTTTGGGGGGATAGTAGGATGTATAACAAGCAGAAGAAACAAAAGGTAGATAGTAATAGTGAAATTCCAAAAAAAAAAAAAAAATAGACAAGCACACTGGATGAAAATTTCTTTTACCTTCAAGGCCATCCATGTTCCTTGATTGGCAAACTGTAAGCACTTTAACCTGTAAGTGCAAAGAACTTAGAAATTGCAATAATTTCTCAAATACAGAAAAGATAAAATAAAATAAAATATAAAGGTCTTGCTATCTCAGTTCCTTGTGAAACATGAACTTGTGCATCTACTTAAACCAAGTTGATCAGTGAACCCAGCAAGGATTAATAAATTGAGTGAATTTATGTATCATTTCTTAGAGATTTTTTTTTTTTTTCCTGCCAAATACATTTCTTAGAGATCAAGAGTATATTAAAATACTTAAATGAGCATCAACCTTTTCTTTTCCCATTTTCCCAATTTAGAAATATTATTGATACCATAAATCCAGTACATGGAAGGACAAAACAATGAACAAATTTTGGCTAATTCGTAGGGAAAAAAAATAACTTTGAAACAATTAACATTGATAAGTGAAGTCTGACGACGCCACCTTTACAAAATTTAGGTGATCCATCACTGCCTGAGAACGAGCAGCTAAATCTTCTGTAAATTCCTGCATAATAAAGCATGAACATTGAAAAAGAAAAATAATAGAGATAGGAAAAAAGGCCATTTAAACCACACTTATCACAACATCAAAGAGCCTTACCTGAAACCCAATGTGCAACCTTTTTCCACCTCTGTGATAAGGAATAATAACTGGACGTTTGGTGATGTATTCTTTACAGACAAGTGGCTCTACTCTGTATCAAAAACCAAAATAGCATCCATAATGCATCAAAATCAAATAGGTCAAGATCCCAGCTTAGGTGAGATATTATCAAATTAAAAGTTTTTAACAATTTAATTTTAATGGGAGAAAGCAAACCTATATGCAACAGGATCAAATGGATGAAAAATGTTGAACATTTGCCTACAAGCTGGCATCTCTTCACTAATATTTTCCTCGGCCCAATATTCTTGCCCTTTGCCTGGAAATAGACAACAAAAGCAGGGAAAAGCTACTAAGAACTGAATTTTAGGATATTCAAATATGACACCGAAATTAATGACACAGTTCAAGCAAGAAACATCATAAAAAATTATTTGAGTGTGCAGCAGAAACAAAAAATTATAGAAACCACAGAAGCATTTTTCTCACTGAGCAAGGTATGAGGTTGGTAATGATGGATCCCTTTCTTGATTATACAAGGCATTGTGAGGTTTCTAGTAGTATCATTTGTTAATAGATATTACAAGCATAAGACAAACTCGTTTCTTAGATATAAACATATGTGTCTCAATGAATAACTTAAAATTGAGAATTAATGTACCCACTAAAAAACTATCATTTTGAAATTTCCAGATTAGAAATATAAATTAGCAAAAGACTAAGGGAGCGTTTGGTATCACTGCGGTTTTCTGTTTTCTTTTTTTTTATTTTTCAAATTTTAAAAAAATAAGTATTAGAAAACATTTTTAAAAAAATTATTATTTTTTATTTCTTTCATATTTATTTAGAAATATTTTGAAAACAGAAACCAAAAATAATAAATTATGGTTTTCAAAATCTTGTTTTTGTTTTTGAAAAACAGAAAACAGGAAACATAAAATGATACCGAACATGCCCTAAACAAGTAGATTCTTGCATTATCTGAAATGATGTCAATAAGATCTTTACATTTTTCTGTAGTTGGGAAGGGGGATATTGGCCAAAACATTTAACATTGATATTAGTCTATGTTTTGGTCTCATGACAAATGAGATTTTTCACTGAAGTAATCCATAATGGAAAAGAACACTACACCTTCATATTAGATCTAATAAAAATCATATGAAGCAAACACAGATTAAAAAAAAACCCTTAAATACAGCATCACAACTCTCAAACAACATTAAATCACCAATACATGAAGTGTATCAGGAATTCAGGTATTACCAATTCCAATACGAATATTACGAAGTGAAAGGAAGACTCCAAGAGGTGATCCAACAGCAAAGAATGTGTCAACCTGAAATATGAAGTTTCATTCAAATTAATGCCCATCCAATGAGATATTAAACATGAATTCAACAAAGATCCAAAATTTACAACCTCATACGTTTCCTTTTTTTTTTTAAAATTATACACATACATTAGCATTTGAAATTCTATCCCATACAAACAATAAACTTTGGGAAAAATTAGTATAACATAGGACACCATATTGTATCACAACATGATGGGCATCCCTACTACACAAGGCTCCACACTTTGCAAGGATTGATGGAGCCATCTATTGTACACAACCTTCTCTCAGCCTCTTTTTTTTTTTTTTACAGAGAGGCTGTTTCTACAACAACCTATTACTTTCCGTCATAAATGATCAACCATCCTGTGACCACACTTACCCTATATCACAACACCAAGGTAAAAGGAAATTTCAAAAGAAAAGAAAAAGAAATTTTTATCTATACCTTGAATTCAAGCTTCGTATACTTAATATAAGGTGTATAACTCTTTTGTGCATCATCTACCCCAGATGGCAACTTCTCAGATATGGGTTGCTTTGGTGTGGTTGCAACATCCACTGTATTTTCTGTTTATCACATCAAAACCCAACAATATCATTAGAGCATTTATAACACAAAGCAAATAAATATGTGAACATCAGATATTGTCTTGACACAACCCACCACTTATATCTCTACCATTGCACTGTGATTCCAATTCTGCTATTTTAGCTTTTAGATTATCAATCTGAAACATAACCCACAAATTTTAACACATTAAGAACCTGTCTTAACTAAATTCTACAGGAAAAGAATTAAATATCTAAAAATGCAGACCTCATCTCTTAACAATTTAATAGCTTTATCCTTATTGGCAGTATCATTGCAGTCTTCTGCTACCATTTTCTCCAAACCATTGATTTGGTCATCAAGTTTCACTCCAGCAGCTTCTACTAAGTAATCTCTTTCCTGAGAAAGTATGTCACTGGAATCATTACCCAATTCATGGTTACCATTCTCATCACTTCTTTGCTCCACAGCAGTTGCAGGTAGTTCTAAATCTGATACTTGAAGATTCGAGATTGGAGAAGAAACTGAAGTGTGTTCGTCAGGACAAATGAAAGTAGATCGTTCACTCATCATTTCTTCATCAACACGATCTTCTTTCTCTGTTGCTTTGTTTAGTACATTGGATTTGTTACTTTGTACATTGGCTGAAGAGTCGTATGCAGAAGATTGGTTATTCATATCAAAAGAAGATTCATCACTCCTGGCATGTTCCTTATACATCCAATCCATTGGAAATGGAGAGGAAAGATTTTCCTGATGGCAGAGGATGTCATAGGAAAGGACGCTTCCCAAAGAATGACCATAAATGGAAACCTATCCACATATTAGCAAAATTTTGAGACTATCTGGTGCAAATCAACAGTCATGGCTTTGGCAAAGAAACGTAGCATCTGCGCTCAATGAGCCACATACCTTTCCATCATAACCAGGATTCCGCTTAAGAAACTTCAAATATAACCGGTTTAATTGGATAGATACCTGTAACATAAATGATTATTCATCAATTCAAACAAGTTTCTAATCCCAATGTAAATGCTTTAGGCTATTAATTATGGTACCCCATGAAATAAGGTTGTAATATTTTCAAAGTATATACCGAGTTAATAATATCTTGACAATAGATGGGGCTCATGTAGTATAATACATCATGTACTGTTGCACTCAGCATGACACGCAAACCACGTACACCATCCAAAGTAATCTTTTCAACTGCAGCTTCACCACTAAGTTTTAAGCCCTTTCTCCACTGAAATAGAAAAGTAGGCAAAGTATGCAATTCAGCATGCTAACTCTAAGTAAGAGAAATAAATAAAAACAAAAACAAATGATAAGGGCAAGGGCAAGGATAAGGTTAAGCAAATAGGAAGAAAAAAGTTGACAAGAATCAGGCAAGTGTTAACAAATATAGCAAAAAAAAAAAAAAAAAATCAATGCAAAAAAATCCATGGTTCATACCAAAAAGTAACTTGCAACTATCCATCCAAAGACAAACACAGGTTCTAATTTATCATATTATGTATGGAATCCCTATTTTTTTAATGTATGTACTTTCCACAAGACCAGGTAGCTAGACATGCATTAATATTAGCAAAAATTTTACCCTATGTTTGGGAAGGGATGAAAGTGAGGGGGGAGAAAGAGAGGGGAGAGAGGGAGGAGAAAATGTAAATTTCTATTGTTTGGAAGAGTAGGAGAAAGAGAGGAGAGGAGATTATGAGGTGATTTTAAACCTCTTGGGCCCACCAAAACTTTTCTCCTCAAAGTGAGGAGAAAGTGAGGAGAAAATGTATGTAAATTACATTTTTGTCCTTCAAAATATTATTATAAAAGAAAAACTCTTTTGAAAGGGTAAAAACATAATTTTAAATTTCAAAATTTTCTTTTATTATTTTTTTTAAAATAAAAATAATATTTTCTTTTCATTTTCTCTCCCTCAATTTTCTCTTCTTTCCAAACAAAACAAGAGATTTTATATTTTCTCCCCCTCACTTTCACCACCCTCATTTTCTCCCCCCTCCTTACTACTTTCCCAAACATAGGGTTAATTCTCAATTTTCCTGGAGTAGGAAGCCTTCCTGATACTGACAGTCAAAAGATTTATAGCCTTCTCAGGGATTTTCTAGAACCTATCTCATTGGTAATTTTTCAAATATTAAATAATAAGGGTTTTGGCATTGCCTAGTTTTAGAAATTACATAAATCCTCAAAAGCAGGCAACTCCCACCAATTGTCCAGCAACATAAGAAACTTGATAATTCATTGTTAAAAAATTATCACTTGTACAGCACTCCAATGTAAAGAAAATGGTGCACATTATGCCAAGTTCACAAATATAGATAGCACAATTATGACCCATCCAACTAAATTATGCAAATAACAAACTGCATAGCCTGCCAACAGTATGAAGATACCGACTTTTCTAATGAGACAATATAAGAAGAGATGGAAAGAAAGAGATAAAGTGAAAATTCAAATACACAGCCCATCAAATACTAGTGGCACACAAGTACCTTTCCTTTCATAGTAGATAAAGAAAGCCTAACTTCACCTAAACTACATGAAATGTAACACATTTTTTGCCTATTTTCATCAGGAGTGACAACCCACACAAACAGATAACTAAAGAAATAAACAATAAAGTACTTTATCCCACAAAACAGTTCCCGTTTTCTTTCTCAATTCCATTATGGTTTTCTGCCTTGAAAAATATTGCACAAGATATGATTAACTTATCAAATAATCCTTTCATGTACAGAGCATAATTGTCTAGACATCAAAAATTAGCATTCAGATTCAGTAAAGGAAATTTTTAGAGATAGACAACATTTAGCTTGGTTATGAAACTACTAAATCTTTTCTCTTTCAGAGGGGTTTTTTAAGGGGAAAAAACAAAGTGAGGAAGGTAGTATTCTGTTTACCTGGCACGGGATAAAAAGGACTCGCTGAGAACCTCGTTGGTGTGCAGTAAGGTGGTGTTCAGCAAGACTTGCGGTGATATGGCGGAAATTACCAACATCGTCAACCAAATTGGATTTCTCCAACCTTTGACCAATACCATGAACCATAAAAACGAGATGTCGAACAGGAACCTAGACCAGAAATACAAAATTAAACCATATCCAATCAACAAAGTTAATGGCTAACTTATTATAATACCAAAAGAGGAAACTAAAATGTGAGGGCAAATTGAGAAAATTGTTAATTTAACAAAATTACCAGAGAGAGAAAAGGATAAACACACACACACACACAGATAAAGCTACACAGTCTGAATATATGCAAACCACAACTAGATTAAATTTAGGTGCAAATTAAAAAATAAAAAAAAATTCATGTTCCCATCTTTGAACCTAAGAAAATAAAAGATTATCAGCCACATTCTTTACAAGATTAGAATCAAGAAAAGCGAAAGTAATAATTAGCATAGTAAAATGGCAATACTGCATGACAGACTGCAAATCACTTAGCTTTGAAAGAAAGGGAAAGAGCATCAATAGAATTTGCAATTCCCTAGGAAACGATAAAGACTCCTATCTGAGGAAATCATGAAGTTCAAACAATCTAAAATCTAGAGACAGGAACTATGAATGAAAGTTAATCAGCACAAATTCCAATGGCAAAAAACCTGATCATATGATCTTCCTTCTTTTCACCAAATGGAGCTCCTGGCTCAAATGATATATTATGGCTCACTCAATACCATTTTAAGCTGATGATTGTACAAACAGGCACCCATCAACATAGACTCGAGATGATTCTTTGACTTCCAACATCTTTTGACTTTCTGAAGAAAATCTAAACCAATGCGGTCATTCTCCCAGTCCTTTGTGTGTTGTAACTTATATGTAAAGACTTAAGATGTAATAACTAATAGACAAATTTAATATATACATATACATATAATATGAAGAAGCTACAAAATTTCACTAATGCCTTGTTTGGTATAAATGAATTCCATAAAATTTTATGGAATTCATTTGCAATTTCATTCAATTTGGTATGAACAAAAGTATTCATTTTATCCTCGTGAATTCAATTTTATAGAATTCAACATAATTACATAACTAAACCAAATTCTGTCATTTGTAAATGAATTTCATATTTCAAATTCATTTACACCAAACAAGGGGTAAGAGAACGCCTATGCATACATGACATACCAGTCATATATTGAAACTAGCTTGAATGAATACGGCAAGCAGAATCAAACAGTGCACACCTGTGAACAATAATCATCTATTTCTTCCTCCTTTTGTTGTCGAAGCTCATCCTAAATAAAAGAAAATGGTAGTTAACAGAAGTAACAATTACACTATATTTGGGAATAATTGGGAATAAGTGAACAAGGAATCCATTTCATTTGCAAATGAATAGCACAAGAGATTTTATTTACAAGGAAATTTTCATGTTTGATATGCTATATATATAATTCAATTGAATTGTACTGGATCCATAATAGATGTTTGATATGCTATATATACAGTGCTTTCAGCAATTAGAGATTGCATGTTGTTTCTTGTATCCAGAATAGTGGTCTCCATAAAATGGATGCCAGAAAATACCAAATAGACTCTTAAGTAGTGATATACATGGTATTCTCAACATGTATATTTCATTGACATCAATCAAATATAACTCTTCTTTACCCCTTACACACAAGAACATGCATTTGTGCAAAGAGAGCAACTCCTACCATTCTTCCTAGCATAATAAAGACAACTATAAAACTACAATCAATTTGAAATTTGACATAAATGATATGCATGAGAGAAAAGGCGAAGAGCAGCTCTCTTACAACAGTTTTGCTATCATTTATAAATGTCATTTTCTGAACAATAAATACAAATGGTAGCTTACTTTCTGCTACAATGAAGTTAAAAAGAAACCTGGGTCGGTTTTGCCAAGTGAGATGCTGCATAACCACGCCTTAACTTAATCCCATTTCCACTTAATGTAATGATACTAGAAAAACCAGAAGCATCAACATTAAGCCAAGCTTCCCAAGTATTGTCTTCTCCTGTAAAAAGTGCATGAAGTCCCTGCATGACACAGCCCATCATATATTGGTTTGAATTATGTATTATGCACCAGAATATAATAATCTAAAGAACAAAATTTCCCTTTTACAGTATGATATACTCACTGGAGTAGATCCTTGCAAATCAACACGAGCTGCAAAAAGCCCTGATGGTTGAAATGTTCTCCGATGCCAAACCTAAAGCCAAGTCCAAATTTTAAAAAAAATGGAAAGAGAGAGATCCACAATAATTGGAAAAAGAAAAGAATAAAAAGAAATATATAACATGTGTGTGTGTTCTGCATAAAAAGCACTGAAGAATCCAAAAGCTGAAAACTTAAAATATGCAAGTTTAAAGATGATCATGCTTTGTCCAGCATACATTTAAACTGCTGCACTTCTCAAACTCTAGCATACAAACTTACTTGAGAAATACAGTAATTGTCTGACAAGAATGAGAAATGGGTCACGTCCAATGTGTCAAATAAAATTATTTAGTACTAAGCAAACCTGGCTACGATATGCAATCTCTAATTGTTCTGCAACATCTTCACGAAGTGGCAACCAATCAAGGCCCCCTTTACGAGCAAACCAATGACCCCTTAAAACACGCCGATTTTCTCCATTCCAATAAACAGGAAAACAATGTCTCCTCACTAGATCTACCTGCATAACAAAAACAAGTCAGTGTTAGAAGATATCATCATAGCGCTTTAAATTTTAGATCAAATTATGCAATAACATGCCAAATTTAAGAACATGAAACAGCGAATATGAGTAATATAAAGATATAAGATAAGAACATTAATTAAGAAAAATACACTAGAACCAGATTACTTTTATGCCATTATTTCATTACATGCAAAGGTAAAGAAGAAATTGAAGTTACATACTAAAGGAAATGAATCAATGTGACAACACATGAAAAATACATTAGCCATTCCAGCTTTAAGAAATAGAAAATAAATGCAACGTAAGATGGATTAGGTATACAATGAGATTAGATCAACTGCACTTGGTATTTGGTAACATCTTCCATCATATGTATCTTAAAGAGCTGAGCCTTACCCGCAATTATTTTCTTTCCTTATTTTGATAGGGAAGAATATTATATAAAAGAAAGAAGGAAAACAAGCACCACAAAGAAACCATGAACACTACCTTATCCAAGAATAGTAATATTAGCAAATAATTCTCCTTAAAAACTCTAGCATTATGCTTTAACCAATCAATCCAAACTACCACATTATGCACAACCCTAAGGAACCTTCCACACTTTCCTTGTCCCAAGATCCCAATATGAATCTTCAAAAAACCTCCAGGGTCTATGTGTGAAAGCACTATTCTCTAGAAATAGCAAAAAGATTGTGCAATATATACCAAGAGGATGGAACAATACAAATGCCTATTAGTCTCACCACAATGAAACCACAGGAAAAATACAAGAAGATACAATGGCTTTAAATCACAAAACTATTACAAGAAGATACAATGGCTTTAAATCACAAAACTATACTTTTGCACTAGCTGTGGATATCATGAAGAATAAGGTTACTTGATTCATACCCCTTATTTTCCAAATTTATTTGCTGAGAAAAAATAGCAATCATTATTTGCTTCCTGCTCATATCCCTCTATAACAGTTTTCTTACTTTAAAATTTTATCTTTCAAACTGATCACTTTTAGGATAGCAAATTATAGCATCAAACAGAACCAAAAAGAAAATGATTGAGAAATTAAAAAACCAAAAAACAAGGACAAGAAATATGAAGATTACCTCATAGAGTCCTCCTTTTACAGGAACACCAACTCTCTCTTCTTCCACTTCATATAATTGAGCTGCTATAGCACCCTCTAGAGAATATCCACTTTTTTTACTATCCAACTTCTTACTAGATTCAGCTCTACTTCTAGGACCTTCACTACATTCTGCATACTCTCTCCACCAGCTAGAGAGCAACTCTTCCTCTCTCTATAAAAACAAAACAACAAATAAATAAATCAAGAGACTGCTTTACATTGATCACACTTCTCAATTTAAATTGCAACAGTAGAATGCCTAAATAATCAGACTGAAATTTGTTTAATATGCAAGAAGAATGTTATTAAATTAAATGGGTTAGCTTCAAAATGCAAACCTGCAAAAAAGAGGCCTCAATTGCAAGAGAATCTCTCATAGCAAAACGAAAATAATCACTTTTTCCCACTATCTCAGCGCGAGGAATTGAAGCAGCTAACTCTGTAAAAACACACCCAAAAAAATTAGCAAAATGAGCGTTTGTTTCACTTTAAAAGTTACAAAATTGAATAATAAGGAATTCAAAAAATTTACCATTTTCAGCCAAAGGAACCATGCAGAAATACCAACGAACATCGCTTCCATCAGAAGGACTTGTAGTCTGTGCAAGGTACTTCTCGCGGCCTTTAGAATGCTCAATTACATCTTCCAATCTCGCAATATTCCATGCCGTATTTTTCAATAAATCAGGCGATGTTTCCTCTGAAATTCCCGAATTTGCTTTGGAATCCGCCATCTATAACGGTTCCAAAGCAAAAATTTATCAAAATGGGTAACTTTTTCAATCTACAACTCACGCCAAATAGCCTTCTTGATTGAAGAAAACTCTGAGAAAATGAAGAATAAGTTTATGCTAAATCCAAAACAAAGAACAACAGTTAGGCATTGAATGTCAGGTAGAAGCAAAAACTGAAAAAATAAATAAATTGGCGGTTGCGTACATGGTGGGCATGGGCTAGATGCAGCGGATAATGATGGCCCAAAAATCAACTTTGTGGGTGGGCCTAATTGTTGGCCCATAATTAGATTTTTTTTAAGGGAAAAATTATATCAAATATAATTTTTTAATTTTTTTTTAAAAATATTTTTTATCTTTTTAGATCTTAAAAAATGTCCATTTTGATATGTTTATCATACACTTTTGAATGTATGATATTTTTAAAATAAAAAATTTAATAAATTGTATTAAAATATATATATATATATATATATATATATATATATATATATATATGAGAATATTTTAATTTTTTTAAGCGTTGGTGTAAAAATTTTTTTTTAAACCTAAAAATTAGCTCAAATTCTCATGAGTTAGAGCTTCTTCTTCTTTCTTCTTTTTTTTTTTTTTTCCACGAGAATTAGAGCTCTATTTACCAAGCCTCGCAGCCCTCGTGATTTTGAGAGCAATAAAGCAATAGAAAAAATGCTAAATTAAACAATACCAAACAAGTAAAAACTCTTCAAAAGCAAAGAAAACACTCGTGATTATGAAATGCCTAAAAAGTGCAAAACAGCTTCAATGAAAATCGAGCATTGTTTCTTCAACCAAATTTATAACGCTCAGTATCCATCCCTCGCCGGCGATTACAACAAACACACAGATGACAGTAAATTAGGATTGAATGTCTATGTAAACCCTAGAAAAATAGATACATATAAACAAATAGAATCCAAGAAAATGGAGATTAGAAACCTGATTGATTAAAAAATAATGAAATTAGTTACCCTTCAAATTTTTAGTACTTACAGTAAAGACAGAGAGAGAGCTTCTTTTCTTTTTTCTTTTTTCTTTTTTCTTTTTTTTTTTTTGCACCAACGACAGAGAGAGCTTATGCACACTGAAAAATGAATTTTGGAGAGTTTTGATTATTTTTATGGGTAAAATACTATTTAGTTTTTGAAATTTAATTTAATTCATGGTATTTTCTGTTTTATTTTTTTTTTAGAAATTAGCTAATTAGAATCTCAGATTTCATTTGTTAATAAATTAGTACATCATTTAATAATAAAAAATACCACTAATTGCCAATAATGATACATTTTTTAATATGGATTTCAAATAATAAACAAATGTATAATAATTTTATCCATAAATAATGGTTGACGATGCTTACCAAGAGTTGCAGAACCAAAACAAGCTTAATGGAGGAACAATTTAATTTAATTTTTTTTTTTTTTTTTTTTTTTTTTTTTTTGCCAAAGACCATTTTAGAGCATAAATTAAATAGTATTTTAACATATCTCAAAAATTAAATAGTATTTTAGAGCATTCTTAATAGCTTCCTTATTCTCACTCCTTCCTTAAAATAGAGAGTCAAACTCATTTAAACTCATTCCAACAACCTCCTAAACTAAGCTCCTTCTTTAAAATTTATAAGGAGTCACTTTCTTACTCTTTAAAATTTATATTATAATAGGGAGTGAAACTAATAGCATTCCCAACAATACTCTTAGTTTCACTCCCTATTATAATATAAATAATTTAATTCCCTATTTTAACTTGTTTTAAAAATTGTGCATACTTCAACAATATTCTCTATATCACTCTCTATATAATTTTTTATTAATAAAATTATTTAAGAAAATAATAATAAGGAGAGAGAATAAGAAAGAAATGAATAAAAGGATGAAAGAGAAACTAATAAAAAATTAGTTAGGAGCCACTTTCTCACTCTTTAGATTTGAAGAGGGAGAAAGTGACTTCTTATAAATTTTAAAGAATGAGCTTAGTTTAGGAAGTTGTTGGAAGGAATTTAAATGAGTTTAGCTCCATATTTTAAGGAGTGAGAATAAGGAAGCTATTGGGAATACTCCAATAGCCTCTTAAGAGCATCCCCAACAATATTCTTAGTCTCACTCCCTATTATAATATAAATAATTCAATTCCCTATTTTAACTTGTTTTAAAAATTGTGTATATTCCAACAATACTCTCTATATCACTCTCTATATAATTTTTTATTAATAAAATTATTTAAGAAAAGAATAATGAGGAGAGAGAATAAGAAAGAAGTAATAAAATGATGAAAGAGAAACTAATAAAAAATTAGTTAGGAGCCACTTTTTCACTCCTTAGATTTAAGGAAGGAGAAAGTGACTCCTTATAAATTTTAAAGAAGGAGCTTAGTTTAGAAGGTTGTTGGAAGGAGTTTAAATGAGTTTGACTCCCTATTTTAAGGAAGGAGTGGGAATAAGGAGGCTATTGGGGATGCTCTTACTCCTTTCCACCTAAAACTATCTCAATTAAGTCTTTTTAACTATCAATTCATATTTTCTAAACTTAAAAATCTTATTTCTCCACCCCTAATTTTATCAACATAACCACACAATCAACACCATATCATAATCAACATCATCACACAATATACATGTATACATAGATAGAAAGAACTAAATTAATTCATACTCTTACCTTTAAAAATCCTCTTCTTCTTCTTCTTTTCTTTGTTATCTCCTCCTTTCTTTCTTCCTTTCCTTAGCTAAATTTTTATGAAATGAAGACAATGAAACTTATCTTCCGTCTTTACCCATTTTATATTTATTTTTTTTTCTTTTATTTAATTTATATGAAATTTTAGTAAGATTTCCTCTCTTGATTTCCATCAAGCTTGGCTGGCCTTGACACCTATTTTTGCTATATATATATATATATATATACCTTAGACAAAAATAATAATTATCTTTTTTAAAGAAAATTATACTTTTGCCCTTTTTGCCTACAACTCTACTACACTATCTAATTTCCATCCCAATTGATTTTTAGTCTTTAATTTAGAAGTATAGTACTATTTTTAGTTAATTCCTTAATACTTTTACTTAAATTAAAATTTTGAAAAAATTCTGAAAAATCGAAATTCGTTAGTTACGCGCGTAGCGTACCGATTTTGCTTATATACTTTCTATGCTAAACTTCAACTTCATTTTTGGATTTCATCACTTCTAATATCCTTATATTGTCCTTAATTATCCAAATAAAATATAAAAATTTATTCCGGGGTCAGAATTTGCCAATTCACTCTAAGAACCTCGATTTCCGAACCCGTATCCTTTTTTTAGGACTTTAGTTCCTAACTTCCTATTTCTACTTTTTTTTTATTCTAAACTATATTATTATTGTCTATTAATATTTTTTAATACTACCTTTAGGGTTCCAATATCCTATTTAATAATATTTCCATGAATTTTTCTTGAATCGATATCAATGAAAAATTGCGGAGTCGGAGTCCGACAGTTTCATGCTTAGCATATCGATTTCCAAACTCATGCTTAATTTAAGGTTTTGAACATTTTTCTTCTATTTTCTCCTTCAATTACTCCATCTAACTTAGTTTCAAATTATCTCCAAGTCTCTGGCGACCTAGGGATGCCTGGGATGTTACAGAGCTTGGCAGAGAACTTCTTCTCCAACTCTTCCTTGACGCAAGCCTATTCGGTCTTTAGATCTTCTTTCTGAGTCTTCATCCTCTAGTGAAGCTCAAAGAGGATGCGGGAGGTCTGCACAATTGAAAAACAAAGGAATCATCAAGGAAACTATAATAATACAAGGAATTATAGTGATCGGCACATACCTCTAGTAGATATCCATAAGCCTATCTGACAAGCTCGACATTTAATAGGTCAGCCACGAGTTTGTCATCGACAGGGAGCTGTATCGCTCTCATGATGTCAATCGCAATAGAAGGATCGCAAACAAAAGCTCCCTCGCCATATTTCCTAGTCAACACTTTGGTGAAGTTGGTCAGCTCGCTCAAAGATGGTTCATCCGCAACCGGATGAAGCCTCCTCAATCGCCCACTAGCACTTTCAGCTGCAGATCTTTTTACACCACTCTTGGTTGGTTTTGTTTTGGGTGGGCCGGCAGGAATGATCTCTTTGGTAGCAGGTAGGGGTGCAGTAGTAGGCAATGCCTTGGGCTTTGAACTTTCAGCCACACTCTTGGCCTTGAGTTCTTTAGCCATCTTCTCTTTCTCCCTCTTCTCCTTCATCAACTGAGCTACAGACTTGATCTCTACTATCAAACGAAAGAAGATGTTATGCGATTTAGGGCAAATATATGTAATTATAAGATAGGCAAACTGTGGTTAGTACCAGCAGATGGGTTAGCAGCTTTAGGCTTGAATTTTGACTTCTTGGTAAGATCGCCAAATAAGTATTCATGAAGGTAATCTAATGGGCTGATATAATGGTAAAATGAAAATCCTACCGAACCAATATTTAGCCTTTGACCACTTCCTGACAAAACACCCTAACTAATAGGGAAAATTCATTAAACTGTGTGCACCAGTGACTGGACTGACTGGATCTATAAACTAAGTCAGATGTATCATCGCAGACATGTGATGGTGTTTTAAGGGTGAAGTAGCTGCCCTTTCTATTATTTTTTCCAAGGACTTATGGGTTCACTCATGAAGTACCTTTATGTTTATACCACAATGGTATTCTAATGCTACTATTACATAGACTTTTGAGGTAGTAGTTCATCCCACCCATTAGATCTCTGATTGTTATGACAATGCTGAGACTCACAGGACTGTGGTTATGATTACCTCGAGTTCTCTAATAGTTATGTATGTTTCTATCAGGACTGATCCCTTAGTGCCTATTTTTTCTCGGTACGTATGATTGTTCTTTGTTACTCGAATTGATATGTATATGTATAAATATTCACAGATTTGCAAAAATTCTTCATGAATTCTTATATTGAATGTATTTCATAATTTACTGAGTTGACAGCTTATCATATCGTCTATAGATTTCATGTGTGAGTTAGAAGCTGAGTTGGCAGGATCTCTTTGGTCTTCTTTCTCCACCAAAGAAGCTCTAGCTGTTTATGTTTAAATTATTTTAAATTTTGTTAATTTTGTAAAAGTCATAGCTGTTGTTACTTTATCTTAGAAAGCTTCCTAAATTGTAAAATGATTCATCTATTGAAGTGATTTAAATAAATAAAATGGAAAAACTTTGATTTTTCTTAAGTTGGATTGTCATTGGAATTTGATGATTATAAGTTTGGTCCACTATATGGCTCACACATGTCTTTGCATGATTATTATTTGGATCCAAGGTTTTAGATCGGGTTCTACAAGTGTTCGATAATCTTAAATTTCTCTAATATCCTAAGACCGTTGCGTATTGGTTAAATGAGAATGATAGAACAGAAGTGGTACTAAGACGGGGCATGACATTTAGTGTTTGATCATGTATTAGGATTTGGGAATGAGTTTTAATATATGATTTATTTATTTGAAATAAATTAAATTAAAGTACCTTTCTTTCTAATTGCATTTAAAGAGCATATAGTGCACGCGCTAGTCTCAAACAATTAATTAAAGAAAGCATATCATTTATGTGAATATGAAAATGAAATCAAAATACTTACAGTTTTTAAAACCACATATGGGGTAGCAAATAGATTTTTGAAACAGCTGCTACAAATTAAAACAATAGAGATTACATTTCATCACTTCATGCTAAAAATAAATTTTCTTATATCCCAATAAAACATTGGTGTGTATTAAAATTAATTTTTTTTCGGAATAAATAAAGATAAATAAGTATAGTCAAATTTCAAATTTACTAGATCCTTCAATTCCAAAACTATAATTAAAGGTTTAAATAAAGCATGCTATTTATTTAGCATGAAATCAAAATAATTGGGCTTTAAAATCACATATGGGATGGCCAATGGATTTTTGAAACAGCTGTTACAAATTTGTTGTATTATATAATGAACTTATTATTAATGGTTTCAAATACTAATGAACTTATATAGTAATTTATGAGAGCATCACCATAAAGTAACCATAGACATAATAAAAAAAATATATACATATATCTAATGCACATACTCAATCTCGATCAACAAAACATTATATTGATGATGTGCCGAAACGCACATCAACTATTGCAAGTGCACAGGTCGTATCAAGTAATAAAGTGATGAGTATGAGTATCGTTTCCCATGAGGAATGCTTATAATTACTAGCTCAAACTTCAACTATTGTCTAGTCAATAATCAATTGGAATAATTTATATTAAAACTAAAGCTAAACTAAAAAGGTGAGAAGATTGAATGATGCAAATAAGAATAAAGCTATTTAGACATGAATCCCCCTAACCCATCATGAATGTTACTGATTAACCATACAATGTATTGAATTGGTGTTCCACTAAATTAGACTAAAACCTCTCTCGAGCGATTTAATCCCTAATTCCTAAGTAAAGTGCAAGGAATCTCTTCTCAAACACAATCAAATAGGTCATGCATTAAGATTAAGGAACAATAAACCAAAGGATTTTGTAGGTCTATCTCTAGCACCCCAATCAATCCTCAATTCCTATGAGTGATCAATTCATGTTAAGGTATCTCTACTCAATTAACATGAAAACAATATCTAATTAATAAGCTAGCAATTATTAATTAGAATAAAATAGATTAATCATAGAAACAAAACAATCAAAGATTAGATTAATCAAAACTGAAATTTATCAATCCATTCAATCAGAAATTAGGGTTCATCAACATCTAAATAAAATACAATTATTTCATAATAGAATTTAAAGATAAAAATACAAGAAAGGAATTAAGAAAGCTCAAACCATCCATGAAGATGTGTAGAAAATCTCCCCCTCCAATTCTTGATTTCTTATTTTAAATCTATGCAAAAGATGGATCTTTAATCTTGATTTACAATTTCAATCTCTCTAAAATTAAGTTTCTAAAGTATCTAAAACCATAGAAAACCCTAAAATTCCTAGCCAAAAGGCTAGGGTTTCAAAGTCCCACCAAGCTCTCTCAGAAACTCCATTTTTAGGTGTTTATATCTTGGAATCGGCCAAAAATATGAAGGGATACGCCCAGAGATACGCCCGTATCATTCTGGGCGTACTGTAAGGTGATAAGCAGTAGCTTCAGGCTTCAGTACGCCCAGGATGATACGCCCGTATCTCTGGGCTTATAATTTCTGAACAGTACCGAATTAGACTTTATGGTCTTCATGACTTTTGTAGATCTTTTTCTTAGCTTTCCAATGACACCTAATTTGACTCAATTGGACATTTTTATCTCGAAAAATTGCCAAAAACACCCAGGTAAGCCCAGAATATTCAGTGGTACACCCGTACCATTTATGGGTGTACCAAATCTTGAGCTTTTTGTGTCCATGGTACGCCCGTACCATTTATAGGCGTACCATGACCTCAAGATTCTGTCTCCATGGTATGCCTGTACCTTTTATGGGCGTACCATTTGACAAAAATCGAATTAGGCTTTGTCTTCTTCATGACTTTTGTAGATCTTTTTCTTATCTTTCCAACGACACCTAAATTGCCTAAATTGGACATTTGTAGCTCAAGTTATGCTCAAAATACTCTAAGATGTCCAAAGCTATTAATACACTAACTCTGCATTTGATCTTCAAAACTTTTCTTCGATTCTCTCCCCAAAATGCCTCGAATTCATGTCCTATCTTTGTGATTTCAATAAATTTGATTCATGGCCACCTAAAACATGAAATTCCTATAAACGAACTCTAAAAAAACACTAAAGAAAACAAATCAAACTCAATTTAAGGATAAAATACATTAAGAACAAAGGGTAGAATGTATTCAATTAAGCACTTATCATGTTTCATGCAAAGGTTACCAAGATTTCTAACGGTACTCCTACTGATGAAGTTTTTAACGGGCTTCTTTCTAAGCTCTCCGAACAACAAAAAATCATGATTCAGAGGCAAGAGGCCTATTTTCAAGACTTGCTCAACATTTAAAAAGGGGCCATTATGGAAGATGTCAGAAAGATGATAGGCCATACCTCCCTAAACTAGGGTTCAACTGAACCAAAACCCAAATTTTCTCCTATTTTTGGATCCACTTCCAACTCTAGGTCAAAAAACAAGGAGATTGCTACAACTGAAGCCATCACACTACCACCATCAAATCATACTCTCACTCTCACTTCCTGTCCCACATATCCTTTCCAAGGGAAGCGAGCTAACCCTGAGCTTAAATGCCTCATGAAAAAATTTGAAGTCATGGAAAACATACTGAAAAAACTGAAGAGAAAGGAGGACATGATTGATACAGACTCGCTCAGTTTATTTCCAAATGCAAGACTTCCTCCTAAGTTCAAAATGTCAAATTTGGACAAGTTTGATGGAATTACCTGCCCCAAAACTCATCTGAAAATGTATGTGGGAGCCATGCATCCCTTAGGAGTGGACAATGAACTCTTTGCTCAGTTATTCCAACAATCTTTGACCGGTGCTGCAGTGAGATGGTTTATTGACTTAGATGATTCCCAAAAATGGACTTGGGATGATATCTGTAATATTTTGTTAAACAATATCACTACAACATTGAGGTGGATGTAACAAGAAGAGATCTTGAAACTACTGAGCAATATACGAAGGAATCCTTCTCTTTGTTCCCTATGAGGTGGAGGAAGAAAGCTTCTCAAATGGTGAACAGACATTCTAAGAATGAGCAGATAGACATAATTATGAAGAATCTCCTTCCAATCTATCAAGACAGGCTACTCACTCAGTATCTGCCTGACTTGAAAGCCCTCATTGTTACTACCTCGAAAATCAAAGACCTAATTCAAACTTGGCAAATAAAGGAAGAGACTACATCTAGGTCGAGATACAAAAGGCCAACACATCAAGGCAATGGAACTGTAACTTCCTCAACAAATCAGAAAGGGGGGGGGGGAAGTGAATGCCTTAACAATCAAGAAGCCTTTTACCTTTTAAGGAAGTCAGTTTTATGATATGGGAGGTGTACCCATGAATTTCATCTACAAGAAACTGCTTGAGGGAAACATGGTATAGCCTCTCCAACCTAGACCTATCCCCAATCCATTACCCAAAAATCACAACCCGAACGAGAAGTGTGATTATCACCAAGAGACTGGACATAAAATTGATATGTGTAAAGCCCAAAGACACTGAATCCAAAACCTTATTAATTCATATGATCTTATACCACCAAAAGTAAGACCTAATATCACTAAAATCCCTTGCCTAACCACACCATCAATGTTATTAATGATTGTGAGGGAGTTGACCCTATCTCTTTGATTGAGTTAAATCCCAACTACTGCTGTGTTCTGGACCTCACCAATCTGGTTGAGAAAGTTGATGCCATCACCAGAAGTGGCAGAATTCTTCTAAACCCAAATCTTCCAAATCTACACACTCAACCCATCCAACCCAATCTTGCACCAACTGACAAGATAAGAGGGAATTTTGAACTTGATGAAGATCCCATTCTTAAACAGTTAAAGAAAACCTAGACAAATCTATCCATTTGGAGTTTAATTCAATCCTCTTATCCTCATTGCCAAGCTTTTTGTAAGGTGTTGAATCAGTGCCAGACTCCAATAAATGTTACTCCTGAAAATCTTGTTGCTTCTCTTACTAGTGCTGCTAAAGGGGTATCCATTGCCTTCGGGGACAATGACATTCCGAGAGAGGGCTCAAATCACAATAATGCTCTCTACATTACAGTTATCACTCATGAGAAGACTGTGCCAATGGTTCTCATTGATAATGGTTCAGCTTTAAATGTATGCCCTTTAAAAGTGGCCAGTTGTTTGGGGTTAGAAATTACAGATTTTACCCCTTCAGATAAGATTGTAAGGGCCTATAACAACACCAAGAGAGAAGTTCTTGGGGTAGCTACAATAGATGTAACAGTTGGGCCCACTCTTTTCACCATTTCTTTTCAAGTGGTTGATATGCCTTCATGCTTCAATCTTCTACTTTGAAGACCCTAGATCCACCAAGCAAAGGCAATCCCATCCTCTCTGCACCAAAAAGTCAAATTTCCTTTTAAGAATGGGGTTGTTACAATTAAAGGGGATATGCACGGAAAGTTTGAAATCCCGAACTCTGTCCCCATCCTGGAGATTCAACCTGAGCTGTATGTTTACCCATTTTCTGGTTTCTCTTTCATACAGTTCATAGAGAGCGAAGAGGGTAAAGTGTTTGTCTCATTTGATTTTGACCCATTCGGGAATATTACAGTTTCTAACATGCTTAGAAAAATGAATTATTTTCCTGGTTTAGGTCTTTAAAGGAGCCAACAAGGCTTGAAGTCCTTTTCAGATTATCCAGTTGCTATGCCACCTTTTAGGCTAGGATATGATCCTACTGATGAGGACCTCATAGAAGTGGAGAAGCGGGCCAAGTAAAAAATGGCAACCCATAGACGAGGTGAGATCTATGAATGGCCCATGCACCCTTATTTTAAAACCTTAAATGGTTATTGTGTAAAGGAAGGTGACACAGTTCCTTACTATAGCTTTCTTGAACCCTAGGTCTGCCTTGTTACTGGAAAACTGATCCCAAGACTTGAAATCTTTTCTGATGTCAAGCTTGAACCAAAAGATTGTGAGCCAGTTTGCCTGATTATTAAAGATTGGGAAGAGAACATAGAGGATAGTCTTTTTGATGCAGTACTCATACTCACTTTTGGAGAGGAGAAAGCAGATCCATCCACCCAACTGAAACCAAGCTGCAAAATTGGTCTTTTGAGGAGAACCTTTTCCAGTTTTCTGAATCAGAATCCTCATCCGAGTCAGAACCTTTTTTAGACTTTTCTTCTCACTCTGTATCTTCATTTTCTTCTCTTTCTAGTGATGATAGTGATGTAACTGACCTTGAGGGTCAATTTCCCAATTTGATGTAAACTGGAACCTTTCAATATTGAATAAAAAGTTTGCCTTTTCCTCTTACGATCTTCTGTCTTCATTTTTCTTTGATGTTCCAACTTTAAATCTAACTTAAATAAGACATCAAATGAAAAACATGAAATAAAAAAAGATGCAATTAAAGAGCCAATAAATGCTGGTACTCATGATGCACCAAAAACTACATTCATTACATCTGTATGCACAAATAAGGATCAGACAGAAGAGATGTTAAAGGGTTTCAAGACTATTTTGCATGGTTCCCCAAGGACATGATAGGTTTAGATCTAGACATAGTTATTCACAAAATCCTAGTCTATCCAGATTCCAAGCCAGTCAAACAAAAACTGCGAAGACTCAAGACTGAATGTTTCATACCAATCAAGGAAGAAACTACCAAGCTAATGGACCATAACTTCATCAAGCCCGTCAGTTATCCATCTTGGCTTGCTAATATTGTGCCAATTCATAAGAAAGATGGCAGAGTCAGAATGTGTGTGGACTACAGGGATCTGAATAAGGCATGTCCGAAAGATGATTTCCCCTTGCCTCACATTGATCTTCTTATAGACTGAATGGCAAGTTTTGAAATGTTTTCCTTAACTGACTTGGTTACGGGGTACAATCAGATAATGGTTCATCCTCCTGACAAAGAGAAAACAACTTTCATCACTGAATGACGTATATACTGAGTTATTCCATTTGGACTCAATAATGCTGGGGCAACATACCAAAGGATGGCAACTGCCATTTTCCATGATATGATGCATAAAGAAATTGAAGTTTATGTTGATGACATGGTAATAAAGGGCACGACTGCTAAAGAACATTTGGAAGCATTAAGGCGATTCTTCCTTAGATTTTGCTAGTACAATCTCAAACTCAATCCTGCCAAATGTGTCTTTGGAGCATCAACTGGGGTATTCCTAGGACATATGGTAAGCAAAAAGGGTATAGAAGTCGATCTTGCAAAATCAAAGGCAATTTTGAAAATGCCATCTCCTAAAACAGAAAAGGAGATCAGAGGTTTCTTGGACAACTCCAATACATCAGCCGACTCATCAATCAACTAACTGATGTATGTGGGCCCATTTTCAAGCTACTCAGAAAAGGCACCTCAAAGAAATGGAATGAAGATTGTCAGAAAGCTTTTGACTATATCAAGCAATACTTGTTGAATCCACTAGTATTACAACCACCAAGGCCGGGGAAGCTTTTGCTACTCTACCTATCTGTAACTGATGAAATAATAGGGGCAATGCTTGCTCAGAATGCCCTTGATTCGAACAAAGAAAATGCCATCTATTACTTGAGTAAAAGAATGCTGACTCATGAGCTCAAGTACAGCCGTACAAAAAAGTTATGCCTTGCTATAGTATAGGTTTGCCATAAGTTGCAGCACTACCTCAGCTCTTATACAATTCATATCCTTGCTGACAATAACCCTTTGAAATTCCTTATGGAAAAGCCAATTATTGACTGTAAGATGACAAGATGGATGGTTGTATTGGCAGCCTATGATCTCAAATATGTACAGCAAAAGGAAATTAAGGGAAGTATAATGGCAGAACAGCTAGTTACAGCCCCAGTAGATGATGAATGGTCCAAACCTTAGTTCCCAGATGAAGACATTCTGATGTTTAATAGTGAAGTTTGGAAACTCTACTTTGACAGAGCATCCAACAACAAAGGGTATGGTGCTGACATTGTTTTCGTTACACCAAATGGAGAAAGCCTACCCATAGCCATCAAACTGAATTTTGAAGTAATAAACAATGAAGCAGAGTATGAAGCATGTATTTGTGGACTCGAAGTAGCAATAAAGCTCAAAATCAAGCATATTGAAATTTATGAAGACTCGAATCTGATAGTGTCCCAGGCTTTAGAAAAATGGAAAATAAAAGAAGATCGTTTGGTTCCTTACCATAAACACTTGGATGAATTGACAGCCAATTTCTATGAGTTATCTTTCCATTACCTTCCAAGAACAAAAAATAGATTTGCTGATGCTTTGGCAATGCTCGCTTCAATGCTTGATATAAATGACAGTTTCATAATCAGGCCCATCACGATTGAAGTTAAACATGAACCAAGATGCATAATTCATTACTTAAATATCCACGCCACTGATAATAAACCTTGGTTTTAGGATATCTTCAACTATATCAAGAATGGACTCTACCCTAAAGTGTCACGACCCAACTTTGAGCCGCGACTGTCCTAGGGTATAGGAAGACTTAAGGTCACCTAAACCCGTAGAACACCTCATTACCTTAATTAACTTCCATTAATTACCAGTTATCATTACCCCAGAATCGGAACCATAAA
>CATKHJ010054736.1:0-16215 GCA_949750685.1 Vernicia montana
AATTTGAACCACATGATTAATGATTTTGAACTTATTGTTTATTGATATTGAATCCAATCGTTTGTTATTATTGAACCGATTGGTTATTGCTATTGAAATGTGAACCATGAACTGTTATTGTAAACCGACCTTGAATCACCAAGCTTCACAGGTTATGGTAGTATAATCTTTACTCATTGCCTTATCTCATTATCGATTCTATTTTTTTAAAGTGAGCTTTAGTTTATCCGTTAAGTTCCCAAGGCGTTCTTCTTCTTCAATCCTCGGAAACTCAATTGATTAATGTAATATCTCAATTCCTTATATTTATTTTGTATAGATGATGATGTAAACATTTAGATGCTTCATGGTAAATGTAATGAATGGTATATGTGGTAATGGTAGTTTTGGGCCTTTTAGACATTAAATTATTGTAAGATGATGATTCATTTGAATTATGAATATTATTGATAAGAATGGACTAGCACGGTTGTTTGGTTCTGACCTTGGGAGATTGCATGATCTGGTTATAGTCGACAGATTGATGAGGTTCCTACGGGTTTTCAGTGGTCTTAAGCCTACCCATGCCCTAGGATCATCGTAGCTCGAAAGTCGGGTCGTGACATGACATATGTGACATGAAAAATTCTTTTAAAGCAAAAATCCTCGACTGATGTGGGTAATACATCAAACTGTGTGCACACTGGAAAACTCGCGGATAGGGTGTATGCATCCGAACCTCAACTAGGAGGGATGGTCCTAGCCATAAGACCTGATCAGTTTGTTAATATTTTTTAGGTACTTAGAAGATAAAATCAAGGTAATTCTCAAGTCATCTTCCTCACTTGAGAAGATTTTAGCTATAGAAAATCTTTATTTTGTTCTTTTTGAGTTTCAAGTGATTATGTAACTTGAAGATATTCTAGAGCTCCATGGTCAATTTGGGTATAGAGTGTTTAAATATTTGAATTATAGTCTATATCTATTTACAATTGATGTTCATGAGAAGTACTAAACTTATATCTAATGTGTTCATAATAAATGTTGTATAACATGAATGAAGGAAGTGTATGATAAGTTATGAATTATGAAGTATATGATATTGTTAATTGAAGTTGAGGGTATAAGATGAACGAATTGAAGTGTTAGTTTAATGCAGGTTACGTATCTTGGGATGATGCTAATTGTAGCTGGCACTCTGCTGAATTTTCATTAGACATGCGTTAGTATATGCGTTCTACAGGTCTTCGATGCCTAGTCAATTACGCATACCCTAGGACGGTCGCGACTCATGAGTTGGATCGTGACAATGATGAGTGATGACATTCATTCCTGCACATGAACATCCTGAAAGTGATATGATTCAATATGAAATTCTTAAATTATCAGTTTATTTATATTTGTTATGTGGCATGGCATTAAGTTGCAACTAGTTCAGCCTAGTTTGGGTTAATGTAGTGTTGTTAGGCTCCTCAACAATTGAGTATAAGCCATTTCAGCCTATTCTAACTGAACTTTAGTGTTGTTTTGCAAGGCAACATTTATTTGTAGCCATTTTTATCCTATTCTAATTGATTTCTTTTTTGGCAGTTGACAATTTAAGGAATTTGGACCTTTTTCTTGTTCAATATGCTTCTGAGCCTCTCCATTCAACAAGACCAGCATAATTAATGTTGATGTCCTTGTTGATTTGAAACTTTTGCTACTCTGTTGGTGGTGAAGGCCTATAAATGCTAAGTTTTTAACTTTTTATGATTCCTTATTTTCTTGATTTAATTGATTTATGCTTTGCCTTTTTTTTGTTTTAAATAGTTTTTATGAATCTTTTTTCTAAGTTTAATTGATTACTTCTTTGCTAAGTGTTTTAAATCTTTATGTTATTTGTTCTTTATATATGGTTGGCTTGATTCCCTTGAATATTGATCACTTCACTTTAATAAATAACTTGGTCTTGCTACTTTTGCTTGATGTCTAATTTTCAATGGAGTACTCTAGTATTGAGCCTTAAGTATGCTAAATCTTTAATCTCAGTTTCTTTATTTTCATTATTGCTTAATTTATAAGGTCCTCTTAAATCTTGATTTCCATTGAGTACTCCATTTTATTTATAACTCTGTTAATTGTTGTTCTTTTTTTTTTAATCTTCAATTCAGAACTTGCCTCTTTAGTCTTTACTGTCTTATTTGCTATTGCAATTTGCAAGTTGCTACTTCATTTCATTTCTGCTTTTAAATTTTAAGTTTTAACTATTGAGATTTCAAATTTTCAATAGAGTACTCTAATTTTACCCTTATTTTTCTTTATTTCTAATTTGTTTTCAATCTTTAATAAGTTATTGCTAATTTATCTTATTTTTTATTTGTTTTCAAACTTTACCAAGTTATTGCTAGTTTGTTTTCCATAGAGTACTCTACTTTCTTTCCGTATTGCTTTTATTTTATTTTTTTCACTTACTAAGGCAATGATAATGCTTCCACCTGTGAACCCTCAATTTTACACCCTCATAATATTGCCGCAGTTTGATACTTGCCAAATTTAGTACGCTACGCAGAGCCGGTACGGCGGTCCCGGGGCAGTGTTTCCGAAAGGTAAACGATTTAAATTTTCCAACACAGGCTGACATTACTTTTTTGATCCTGACCGAACTTTCTGTACCAATTTTGGATCCATCAATACTGACCAGTAATTTTTTAGACTTTAGAATACCTCGAAAATTGACCCAAAATCCTTGAAAACTAACCCGAAAATCTCAAAAGCTGAACCGAAGAACAAGAAGGCCTAAAAATTGAGCCAGGTTGCGAATGTCCATGAGCCAGGTCTGCGCAGCCTCAGGGTACCACATGGCGAGCCTACGGATGAGCCACGTGGCATGCGGACGCCACACGTGGCTTGGCGCGTCAGCTCGGAGCTAACGCGTGTCAGACGTGTCAACACAGAGCTGACACGTCCGCCTAAAGGCCTGGCGCGTCCACCAGCCTGTCTGGCGCGTTTTCTAGGTCATCTGGCGGACGTCCACCAACTTCTCACGCGGACATACGTAGTTCTGACGTGAGTCCGCGAAGTTGTCTCGCAGCTGTACCCCCTGTGTGTGGAAATTCCATTTATGCCCCTTCTTTAGCCTACTTTTTTAGCTTTTTTTGGTCTTTTCACCCCTCATTTTTCCCTATAAATACCCCCCTGCATCCCTCATTTCAATACATACCTCAAGTAATTATCGATTGGTTATCCATTTGCTTCTTCTTCTCTCTCTAATTAATTTTCTCACTCTCTTTTTGATTAATCACACCAATTAATTAAAAATCCCTTTGATTTTTAATTAATTAATTATAAAATAGTTTTCACTCAATTTGATTAATTTATCCTTTTAATTAATCACTTTAATTAATTAATCTTTTTAATTAATTAAAATTGAGTAATTAAGCAACTATATTATCAAACTAATCTCTCTCTCTTTTTTTTTTATTTAAAATCCACTCTCCTATCCTCGTTTTCTTTCTTGAAAATGAAACTCCGCTCCGGCAAAACCACTCTCCCACCACACAAACCCAAAAAAAATGTATAATCTCTTACTCTCATCTAAATCCCCAATCAATCACATTCCCCTTTTATTTTTCAATATCAATCCATTATACATGTAAATGTTAATTAATGTTATTAGTTAATTTAATTATTTTGGAGTAAAGAAGCGATCTTGTAATTTCCCTAGTACTCATAAGGGCTATGGATGTTTAAATACTTACTCTTTATTTTTTCGTATATTTGATAAATATGCCATGATCATGCACTTTATAATCATCATTAATACTCGTCATTTATGAAATCAATTTTTTAAAGTCAAATTAAACTTAAAAGCCAAATTGAGATTATTTAAAATTAAAAACCTAGTCCCCGAACTCAACTTGGTTCGAAGACTAGTGACTTTATCCTTGGGTAAATTAATCAAAGATTAGTGAATTGGAGTCAACTTTGAGTTTTTCCTTAATTTTCCCATAAAATTAATTAGGGTGGCGACTCCCGAACTATTTCCAAAAATCAAATCAATTTTTCGAGATGATAATTGCTTCCAATCGTGAGCACCGAAACTTGTACCTAAACTTCCCTTAAAAATCGCTTGCCTTTTCTTAAGGCATTTAAATTTTTTCCGAGCGAGGGGAGGGGCGTTCGAGCGAGGCCTCACACCACCACTTAGTTTTTATGATGCAATTAGGATGCTTGGGTTGTTTTAATTTGTGGCGGGGCACAATTTAAGTTGTAACCAATTAAAGGAGCTCATTTCATTCTAAACATGACATGAAAACTATAACCCTAAGCCCCTCTTTGCTTTTTAAATTGATGTATATAATTTGCCAACTTGAACGATTAATTTTGTTTCTTCTTTTGGTTTTGATTCTCTGCAGGTTTTGGATATTTTGGTGTCATGCTGTGCAACTCATGCTGCACTTACTGCTGGTCCTGCTATTGATTTCTTTTCTCTTGCACTACATTGCTTGGTAATTTTGTTTGTTATGCTGCAGGATTTCGCTTGCTACAAGTTGGATTCTTCCCGGCAAATAGAATTGTTTTTTGTAAATTGTACAGGATCATTTTTGTAACTAAATAGCATTAATCATGATTCATTCTAGCTGCCCAAGTGCACATAGAATTTAGCAATCTATTCATTTTTTGTATTTATATAATGTATATAACTTTTTGTTTGTATAACTATTGACATGCTAACACTGAACTAATTAGTAATTAGTGATGATAATTGATATTAGTTCATTTTAATGCAATTTATATAGATGATTAAAGTGGAAATTTAAGTTTTGTTCTCTTAATAGATTTTGGTTGAATTCATTTCAAACTAGACTTAAATATTAAAGGCCAACTACAAAACTCAAATCGAACCGACCATTTATATCGATGAAATTTTATTTCAGTTTTTAACTCTTATTTGGTTTGGTTTGGTTCGGTTCCTCCTATCAATATAATTTGTTTTGGTCGGTTTGAGGGTTTTCATAACCAAACCGACCGATGCACACCCCTAAAAGTAACTGTTATAAAATTATGGAAAATTAACTCATGAAGTGACCATTTTGAAATCCAAATTCAGGTGTATCCCACTACTCAGTAGTGGAAGGTCTACTCGGATTTGTGTTCTCCTACGTAAGAAATATGAATTTGAATATTCATGTGTTCAAAATGGTGAATGAGTGAATGATAATTTGAAACTTAAAGTAAGCTCTATGCTAAGAAAAGTGAGGGAGGAAAGTGAGTTATCCCGCATTGGAAAGATGCAAAGTTGGAATGGGGTATATATTGAAAGGCTCCTCCTTTTAATGCTAAGAAAGTATCCAAAGAGGCTCTCTCACGTATGCACAAGGGATGCAAATCTAAGGTCTGAACCTAGGTTCAACCTGTGAACGCATGACGTGCGTACAAGAATGCTGGATTGTCAGGCCTCACCCGAGCACATCTTCCTATCCTCTAAGGAATTAGATTGCTCTTTCGGGTCCGATCTCACGATTAGAAGTAGCTATCGCTTTATTTGACAAATTGATCTGATTTGTGGAAAAGGATTCAGGAGTTGCCACCCTAATTTATTTAAATGGAAAAATTAAGGAAAAAACCCAAGATTGACTCCAATTTATTAATTTCTGATTAATTTACCCAAGGATAAAATTACTAGTTTTCGAATCAGGTTGATCTCGGGGACTAGATTTTTTGCTTTAAATAATCTAAATTTGGCTCCTAAGTTTAATTTTGACTTAAAAATTGATTTCATGGATGACAGATTTATGATCATGGAATAATTATGGATACATGAAAAATAAAAAGCAAGTAATTAAACATCCACAAGTAAAGGATAGTATTTTCTTTAGCCCTTATGGGTACTAGGGAAATCACAAGGTCGATCATTTACTCCAAAATAATTAACTTAATTACAACGAAATTAAATATAAATAAAAAATAGAGGGGAAAAGGATTGATTGGAGATTTGGATTTGAGACTTGGAGTTAAATTCCAAGTGTGCCTACTTACCCCATTGGATGGGGATCAAAACCCACGTAGTTCATTCCACTATGAGGTAGAGAGGTTTAGGGATTGATTTGATTTGATTTGGAGAGTATTTTGAGGGTTGGTAAGAGAAGATATTATACCTTCTCTTAGGAGATTTTGAGTGGAGCGGAGTATTTTTTCGGACTGAAGTTCTGTTTTATCGGTCTCGAAAATTGGGGATCTTACTCAATGAGAGTATATTTAATTAATTAATTTAGAATTAATCCAAGGAGGAATAATCCTAATTAGTTTCCAATCAAAGAGAAAGGAAGCTTTCAATTACTAATTTAATTAATTAATTAATATTTAGAATTAATTAACTAATTAATTACTTAATTTTTAGTTAAAATAAAAGAAAGATTAACTAAAAATTGGGACTACTCAAAAATAGTATAAGAGACTAATTAAAGAGAGAGAGTAGTGGATAGCCATCAACACTAACTCTTGGGGTTAAGAAAAATGAAGAGTGGAAGGGTCTATTTATAGGCAAAGTGAGGTCGAGGTATTTTGGGCATTGAAAGAGTGAAAAGACCAAAGGATACAGAGGTTTATGGGTGAAAAATCAAGCTAGAAAGGGCAAAAATGGAATTTTTGCACACAGAGGGGGGACAAGCCATCGGGACAGGCGACGGATAAGCCAGGGGTTTGTACGAAGCCTTCGAGTGCCTTGAAGGCTGGCGGCTCTGCTTGACTGGTTGGGGGATCCGCCAGACCATCTGGCGGATCCCTAACGTGTTGTACTGATGCGTGTGTCAACGCGTCAGGGAAGATTCGCTCAGATACCTATCCGGCGAATCCACCGAGGATTTGCGCAGATTCGCCGGCATTTTTGATGGCCACCCCCTGCATAGCCTGAGGCTCCGGGAAGAGTACCGGCGGATGACGCCATTATCCATGCTGGTAGGTTAGTTTTCAGGATTTTTCAAGTTTTCAAGCCAATTTTCATGACTCATGGGTCAATTTTTGGGCTTTCTGGATTCTGAAAAATTACCGGTCAGTGTCGGTGGATCCGAAATTAAGTATCCTTGTAGTATTATGCCTGAAAACCTATTTTTGCTCCGGAAGTGCTGCCCCTTTGACCCTTGCCCACTAACTGGCCAACGGGACAATCGTACTAGCTTTGTATAGCGCACTAAATTTAATAGGTATCAAGCTACAATCGCATCATGAGAGTGCAAAATTGAAGGTTCACACATATCAAAATGGGCTGGCCCGTGCCAGCTTAGTTTTGCAATTTTTTTTTTCCGGTGATGATTTTTTTTATGTCAAAAAAAATTTTCCATGGTCTGGGTACCCAGCCAGTTCATCGAGTTTTCCTCGGGTCATGGCAATTCCAGTTTTATGAGCTAATTTGGACTAGCCTGGGGATCGATTCTCAATTTTTTCGGTTCGACCGATCGGGCCAATCCGAGTATGACAACAATAATCTAAACTCAACTTTTAATTTTCAAAAGGTATTGGGTTCAACCCTCCTCACCTCTAATACATATATATATATATATATATATATATATATATATATATATATATATATATATATATAGCTATTGTTCAGGCTGAGTCGAGTAGCGGTGGACAAAATTTAAGGAATTCCAAGCTTTGCCCTAGAAATCTGGGTATTTTCGAGCTCGAGCTTGACCGACCTAAAAGGAAAATCCCTTGTCCAAACTCAAATATTTTATCAGATGGGCTAGCCAGGTCCTCAGACCCATAAACATACTTACATAAAATATACGCTCTATTATTGTTACAGAAGATGCATAAAATGGGAATTAGCACCATCCAAAAATCTTACTCTTTTTCTAGTGTTTTTGAGGGAGAAGATTTTCCTTTTTTTAAATTTTTTTTTCTCATTAATTTTTTGGGCTACCGTCGATTTTTTTTAAGCCGATGGTAGACCATCTCTTCTATTTATATTCTACTTTTAATTTTGTTATTCAATAATGTTTAGATCTTTTATATTTACTCCCCTTTTGATGATTTATTTATTTGTTTCTTTATCTCTTTTATGGTGGATTGTTCTTTTTCTTTTGGTTTATTATTTGGATGATAATTCAATCAAAATTGCAAGTCTTATTTTTTGCATCGAATCTATGTTTGTTAGTGTCTAAATCGAATTTGTAGAAATACCATTAAAGAGTTGAAAAGTAGCTATTAGTTATTGTCGAGTACAAATCCAACATTTCAAGCCGATATTGTTGCTATCATTATTTGTATTACTAGTTTGTTTTGATAATAGTTTTGAGGTTTTACAACATTGTAAGATTTTATAATTTTGTATTGTTCTATTTTACCAATTAATGCATATTTAATTTTATTTAAAAAAGACGCATAAAATTAGCACAAGTCAAATCAATCTACAAACAATATGACAAATTTTTCAATATTTGTTGGTTTTAATCAAGATTTGACAATACTTTGAAATTATTGATATTTTTTTGCTACGTCTATCATCAAGTTTGAAGAGTTTTAATTGAATTTTTAAATATAATTTTTCTTGTTAAAAAAAATGAGAATAAAGTTTATTTACAAACATGTAAATATTTCAAATATTAAACATTGTAACCATCCATAAGATCTAACTACACACTAAATATAAGTAATTTAATTACATTTTCTTTAAATCATTTATTTATTTTTTGCAATGGCAAGTCAAAGGGTTTTTTTTTTTTTTTTTTTTTTCACATCTAGGCATGACCTAGGTGTAAGGGTATATATATTTTGAGCAATAAATCTACATTTAATTTCCTTTCTTCAGTGCTAAAAAAAAAAAAATCAAAGGGTTTTTAAAAAATGTTAAAAGCGAACAATAATGATTATTATAATTTTTTTTAATAGTATAATACTTACTAAAGGTTATTCAAAAAGCCAATTGATCTGAAATATCTTAAACTTTTTAACTTTTTATAATTTTATCATATCCTTTAAAATATGTTACTATACTCCATTAATAAATTTGTTTACAATCGTGCCTCACAATTAAAATAGTTTTCTTTGCACATTTACATAAAAGAAAAGCATCAAGTAAATATAGAAAATCAAACTACTCTATTTATGTGAATATTCTAACACTATAATCATTCATAACCTGTAAAATATAGAAAATAAAATTCTACAATATTTTTCATCAATAGACAATTTCAACTCAATTAAAAACAACAATATTACCTATTACTTGTCTAAAATCCTTTTGTTCCTATTTTCTAAAATTACTAATAGTCTCTTTACTTGAGAATGATTACTATTGACAAGACATGTGTTTTGCATTGTAAATAAATTTATTAATTTAGAACATAATAATTTATTTTCAAAAGATATGATAGAATTATAAATAGTAAAAAGTTCAAAATATTTTAAATTAATTGATGTCTTAAAAAATATTAGAGGGTACTACAACCCTGTAATACACCAAGCTCTTATGTGATTCCTTATGAGTATTTATAAGTTATGAGATTGATTTCATGTGTATATGTGTGTTATAAGTTGCATGCTAAGTGTATATATAAGTTATGTATGAAGATTTGGATTACAGACTTGAGAAATGCCAAATTAAGTTATTGAAGGAAAGTCACGGCAGTAACATGAAGGTTATGGTCGTAATCTTCAAAGTTGCAGCCGTGAACTTCATGATTGCGGCAGTAACTTTGAGATTGAAAAAGTAGAAATCATCTCTGGATGAAAGTTGCGGCCGTGAATTTGAAAGTTACGGCCGTAATCTTCATAGTTGCGGCCGTGAACTTCATGGCTGCGGCCGTGATGTGTGCAAGAACAATAGCGAGGACTCTTGAGTTGTGGCCGTAATGTCAAGAATTTCCCGTAACTCATAGGTTGCAGCTGTAAATTTAAGGTTGCGCCCATAACCTGTGACTGCGACAAAATCAGAAAATCAAGTATTTAAAGAGATTTTGAGACCTAATTCATTTTATTACGCCATTTTCAGAGTTCTAACTCTATTCTCTCTCAAAGAAACCCAACATAACTTCTTAAATGCTAAGATACTTCATTAATTTCATCAATCAAAGGATTTAGGATTGTAAAAGTTCATCCTTTCTTCCATTATTGAAGCATTTCTTAAAAAGGAAAGTTAGGGTTTTGGATTTCTTTTGTGTTTCTCTTCTTCATTGTTGTAAATCCATTCTTGGGGAGGGAATAAGATTAGGAATCATGAGTTTAGCATGTATATGGTGATTAAGAGCATGAATTGATTTGCATTGTTATTTATAGCTCCTCCTAGAAGGCTTGATAGGAATCATGAGGACCATGATGAATTGATGTGATTGGAGTCTTCTAAGAGATTTTAGAACATTCTTTTTGGCTAAGGTGAGTAGAAAATATACTACTATATTTGTATTTGTTATCCTAAGGCTTAAAGCCTAATTCATTGATGAACTACCATATGAATTTATATGTATATGAATCCATTTGAATCGTGTGAACCCAATTTCTTTTATGGGTAAATTCTCAAATGTTATATGATTATGTGAACCCTAAGAATTTCATGTGAACTATTTAAACCCTTAAATTTCTATCATGTGATGATATATGTTAATGGTATAGAAATCCTCGATTGATGTGGGTTAATCATCAGACATTGTGCACATTGTAACCCGATGGATAAGGTATAATATCCTACCCCTATCTAGAAAAGGTAAATTATCTTAGATGTGAAACCCGATCAATTTCATGTATTCATGTGGAGGAGTATGTCTATAAAAAGACCTCTACTCTTATTATGTGGAAGAGTATGCCTACCTAATCTCTACTCTTATTTCATGTGGGGAGAATGCAAATAAAATGCCTCTACTCCTAAATTTTCATATGGATGATTTATATACTTGTTTAACTATAAGATATGCTTTCTTTCATGAGTTATGTGTACATATATCCTTATGTTACACTACCATTTGATTCTATTGAGCCATGTGAACCAAGTTGTTATTTTATAAGTCATTTGATAAGTTATGAGCCCTACCATTCTTGTGAGCTAGCCTTGAATTGCCTAGCCTCACAAGTATTTTAGTATATTATTTACTCACTGCTTTATCTCATTAGTGATTCCATTTTTTAGGAGATTAGAAGTTCATCAGATCGGTCCTTCAAGCATTCTTCTTCCTAAAGAACCTAATTGATAAATGTAATTTCTCCATTCATTATTTATGTAATTGAGATACGTTAATGGTCCATATGTGTAGAAGGAGAGATATTCTTTTGGCCTTAATGGAAAATATGGATGACTTATATATTAGTATATGAGAATTATGAACTTATGGGATTATGAGTAATTGTGTGTATGAGCATGTGATATGATGAGATAGATGTGAAAATGTGTATGAGTATATGTGTATGAGTATATGTGTATTTGTTCAGGTTCTGATCTTGAGAATATATGTATGTGTTAGTTATTATAATGCCATGTGGTTTATGTGTATAGATGGATTTTACGGGTTTTCAGTGGCCTTATGCCTACCCATGCCCTAGGACCGTCACAATTGTGAAGTTGGACTGTGACAGATAGTCAATATGGTTCAACAAAATTTAGACCATACCCCGCGCCATACACCATATTTAGTCTCTCATATTACTGGTCAAGTGTTTGGATATGATAATGCTCGTAGTAAGATTCCTTTCAAGAGTGATGCTTTTGTTGATGGAATTAATGATGCGGTTAATGTTCAAGAGGGTGTTGCTATTTTGGAGGCTTCAGTTTCTGGAAAAAAGAAAAATGAAGTGATAATTATTTTTTATTGGTTTGAGTCATTTTATTATATACAATTTTCAATTATTAATTAACATGTAATAAGTCATGTAATAAACCCCCCAACTATATAATAAATTTTATTGGTTCCAGAAGCAGAAGCCTCCAAAATAGCAGCACCTTCTTGAACATTAGCCGCATCATTAATTCCATCAACAAAAGCATCACTCTTGAAAGAAATCTTACTACGAGCATTATCATATCCAAACACTTGACCAGTAATACGAGAGACTAAATATGGTGAACGGCGCGGGGTATGGTCTAAATGTTGTTGAACCATATTGACTATCTCTCGAGCACCCTCAATTTTGGGTTCCTCCTCTAACCACATATTATACACAGTCATCAATGGGGAAGCTCAAGCATTTCCGCAATCATTGCATCCTGATCGACATAACGAGGTAGTCTTTTGAGATACTCAATCATTTCTTTGCGGAAGTGTTGAAGATCAGCTCTTGCTTCCTTAAAGAGGGCGCTATAAGCCGCATGCAAAACCCCATCCAATGTTGTTCCTATCTTTGATGGCTTCTCTAATACTTTTACCAATAATAATTGTGAGGCCTCGCCCGAGCACCGGCTCGATCCGCTAGAGGGAATCGAAATGCTCATTTGGGTTTGTACTCACGATGGAACCCTCGGGTTCAGATTAGTTGATTTTGAAAAGTGAAAGTGAGTCGCCACCTTACTTTATTTTTATTTGGGAAAATATAAGGTAAAAACTTATTAATGACTACAATTATATTCCAAAGGAAAAAGATTACTAGCCTCAAAACCAAAGAGGATTCGGGGACTAGATTTTCGGTTCATTTTTATTAGTTTGGCAAGTTTAATACAAAATGACTTAAAATTGATTTCATGAACAGTTTATTGTGAACTCTCAATTTTGCACCTCCAAAATTATTTATAAACTCTCTAAAGCTGTTCGGAATATTTTTCTATCCAAACTGACACTTTTTGGATCTTGACCGGACTTTCTATACCAGACAGCACTTTCCCAAAACTGACCAGATTTTTCTCAAAAATGACTGTTCAAATGTCTAATAATTAATTTCGAGTCCACCGATACTAACCGGTAATTTTTCAGACTTCAGAATACCCCAGAAACTAACCCGAAAACTGAAAAAACCTACAAATTAGACTTTGAAAGCCAGTCACCGAAAAGCCCAACGGAGCCGCTAGGCCATCCGGCGGCTGCTGCCAAAAGGTTTGGCGGAGCCGCCAGGCCTTCTAGCGGCTATCGCAGGACCCTCTGGCGGCACTACCGGGCTACCCGATACTGGTCCCCCTCCTGTCTTGAAAATTGACCCTTTTGCCCCTCCAGCCTGATTTTTCAGCCTAAAAGGCCCTACCCTTTTGGTCTTTTCACTCTTTCACTACCTAAAATACCCTCACCTCATTTTTCCTATAAATACCCCATCCATTTTCATTTCAAATCACACCATAGAGCTAGTATTGATGGCTATCTACTACTCTCTTTCTCTCTCTCTCTAATTAATTTTTTCACTCATTTTGAGTAATTCCAATTAGTTAATTAATTAAAAATCAATTTTAATTAATTAATTAATTTTTCAATTAGTTTTAATCTCAATTAGTTAATTAATTAAAATCAATTTTAATTAATTAATTAATTTTTTTTCAATTAGTTTTCACTCAATTTGATTAATTAATCTTTTTAATTAATCACTTTAATTAATTAATTTAAAATTGGGTAATTAAGCCACCAAATCATCAAATTAATTTATTCCAAGATTAATTTAAATCCATCTTCTAAAATCGATAAAACAGAATTTCGGTTCGCAAAACCACTTTGCCTAATCAAAATCTCCCAAAAGAAGGTACATCATCTTCTCTCACCAACCCCAAAATCACTCTAAATCAAATCAAATCAATCTGACCAATCCCTAAACCTCTCCACCTCATAGTGGAACGAACTACGTGAGTTTTAATTCCCATTCAGTGGGGTACGTAGGCACACTTGAAATCTAAATTCAAGTCTCAAATTCAAATCCCAATCAGTCCCCTTCCCCTTTTATTTTCCATGTAAATGTCAATTTATTACTTTTCTTGTAAATTTCAATTAAAACAATTATTTAATTATTTTTGGAGTAAATGAGTGATCTTGTGATTTTCCTGATACCCATAAGAGCTAGAGGAAATACTTTCTTTTACTTGTGGATGTTTAAATATCTGCTCTTTATTTTAATTATGCCATACTCATGCATTATAAATTGTTATTAATACTTGTCATTTATGAAATTAATTTTCAAAAGTCAAATTAAATTTAAGAGCCAAATCGAGATTATTTAAAACCAAAAACTTAATCCCCGAACTCAACTTAGTTCGAAGATTAGTGATTTTATCCTTAGGTAAATTAATCAAAGATTAATAAAGTGGAGTCAAAATGGGTTTTTCCTTAATTTTTTCATTTAAATAAATTAGGGTGGCGACTTCCGAATCTCTTTCAAAAATCAAAAATCAATTTTTCGAGGCGATAGCCGCTTCCAATCGTGAGCACCGAAACTCGTACCTAACCTCCCTTAAAAATCGTTTAGCCTTTCCTTAAGGCATTTAATTTTTCCGAGCAAGGGGAGGGGCGTTTGGGCGAGACCTCACATTTATAAATATATGAACAATTAAATATGCATGAACTATTATTAAAGTAAAACAATAAAAGAAATAATACAAGCAATAGAATAAATAAAGAAAGAAAGCAATAGAAATATTAAATTTACAACATAAATCAAATTAAGGGATACTCCCTCTAGCCCTTATGGGTTCTAGGGGAGTCACACATTCCCCAAATTAAATCATATTGAAAAAAAAACACAGAAAAAAAAGAAAACACAAAACCTTAACTATGTGAAGAAGGTGAAAGAAGAGGAAGGTTTATTTTAATTGGATTTGATGCTTTAAATAAGCATGCCTACGTATCCCTTTGAATGTGAATCAAAATCTGCGTAGTTCGCCCTTCTTGCGAAGGGGGTTTATTTAGTTTGAGCCTTTTATCATGTTTCAGTTCATTGATTAAAAGGCAGGTTGATTAATTGATTACCAAGTTGTTAATTAAGTCAGGTTCTAATTAATAAATGATGAAAGAAGAATGGGATGAAAGAGAAGGGAACATGCAAATAATTCATAAGGGGAAAACAATAAAGCAAGCAAGACAAATAAAAGAAAATAAAACCAAAGGAAACAAAACAAAAACAAGATGATAAATAAATAAATAAAAGAAAAAGAAAGAAAATAAATACCTTAGAATGGAGGAGACTTATCTCGGTAGGCGGTGGACTTGCCTTGGGACAGGCGGCGACTTGCTTCCGACAGTGGGAAGCTTGCCTCGGACGGCGAAAAACTTTTGACTTGATGGGTCGGCTCGGGAAGTCGCAACCCAATCTTGCTTTGCAAAGCAAGAAGAAAAAGAAACTTTAAAACTAGATGCTTATTCCTTTCGGACCAAGCTTAAAAGATGTTTGCTTTGAGATCAGGAGAGTGATCAAGCAAGTTCAAGGGCTCTTGAATGAGTTGGGGGATCTCCTTTATATAGGGAAAAGGTTGGAGGCTAAAACCATGAAGTTTCGATATAGGAATTGATGTTCTGACGCTCAAAACCGCATATGGGCATTCTGGGACCACACACGGGACATTCAGGACTGCACAGCACAACCATGACTGCACACCACCATTTTTGGACTGCATAGGGGCTGTGTGGAACCACACAGCCAGTGTACAGTCACCAAAGTGGCCTGTGCGGTCACTGGTTGCCGGTTTCGCCAATTTTTACCGTTTTGACTCGTTTCAACTCCGTTTTTTACAATTTCAATTGTGTTGTGCTCGTTATTCAATCTCGGATGATATGAAGATGGTTTAGAGGACAAATGGAATGGGTCCTGGGTCTCAAGACTCAGATTCCTAGTTTTTGAGATTTTGGTGATCTTTAGCGATTTTGGCTTCCGGAGGTCTGTTTACCGAGTCTAGGTACCTCAAGGGTTTGGTTGTATGCTAGAGGGTGAAAAATTAAGGGTTCACAATAATAATAAAAAAATAGAGATAGATCATTACAAAGTATTATGAAATGGATGGACATCCAACTTTGTTGATGACAACAAACTGAAATGAATTTTTTACATACCTGGTGTCTTGAATGGAGATTGAGATGAGGCATCCATGTTCTTTGTAAGTAAAAAAAAATGACTTTGAGGTTCTCAAGATACAAATTGTTTTAGCTATTTTAGCATATACACGTATATATAACTAGATTTCAAGCGTTTGAGTAGAAAAATACAATGAATGAGAAAGTTATTTAATGTCACACCCCGCTTCGGGCGGTGCAACGGTCCTAGGGCATGGGTAGGCATAAGGCCACCGACCACCCGTAGAACCCATAAACATGACTTCCACATACGGCATCATTGCATCTAATACACACATATCCCCAAGATCTC
>CATKHJ010054742.1:0-29475 GCA_949750685.1 Vernicia montana
TAATCCTAAGAATGGATTCCATCATCAAGGAAATATAAACATATATACATATACACATCATACATTATATGTACATAACTTAACTTAATCATTCCTTTACAAATTATAAACACACAACAAAATCTTGGGTGTTACAATTAATTTTGCTATATCCTCTATTATATTATATCCTACTTTACATACAAACGAGGAAAGTATATCATTCTTCCTCAACATGTCCTGTTATGGTTACATTGTGTTTGTACTTGTGATTAGAGTATGATGTTGTAAGATTGCGATTTTGGGCAAGATTGTGGCGTGTGAAGACTATGATATGGGTGACAAGATTAATGGCTGGACTCGCTACATCCTACCAATATCTCGATTAATGGCTGCATTCTATCTACATATTGGAATAAAGAGAAATGAATTGAAACTAGAGAGCTAAGGGTTGAGGGTCGGCTCCCCATAGTTATATATAGAGAGAGAGAGGTTGTTTGGGTTTTATTGATTATTCTCCATCTTGTTTGCTTTGCTTGTAGATGTTTGATTTATTATGAATATTATTTTTGGAAAAAAAAAAAAAAAGTGTTATGTGATTTGGATATTTTATTATTAGGAGTATGTGAATTTTTTTTTTTAATAAAATGGGACATGTATTATTCACTTTTAGTTGAGGGAAAAATTCATTAATAGAGGTGGCAATTTTTTACTTTGATCCAAAAAATTTGAAAGTCAACTGAGTCAGATCACAAATAACCGAATAGGTGAGTCATTTTTCGACTCAAATGAATCAATATATGACCTGACCCAAACGAGTTAAAAAAAAAAAATTTAATGTCAAATTTATTGTAAAATGAAATTGAACCTATAAAATTTTTTATGAGAATATTGATATTATTTTCACTTTAGTCAAGACTTAACTTGATATATATATATATATATATATATATATATATATATATAAACTTAATTATTATGAATGTATTTCTTGTGACAATAAAAATTAAAAATTATTTATAAAATGTCAAATTTATCTTATTTTAATGATTTTACCTTTCTAAGCTAAAAATAAAATTCTACATAACCCTAATAATAAAATGCTTAAATCATATTACAATTTTTTGTATTTTTCCCAAATTTTCCTTATTTCTATTAATTAATTTTTATTACATTTTATAAATTAAAATTTTAATTATAAATATGAGATATAACTAGCTTAGTTATATTTCCAATAACATTTATTACATTGAGAATATTTAAGAAAATAAGAATAAAAAATAATTCGATTATAGATTTATTTCAAGTATAAAAATATAAAATTCGATTAAATTTTATGTTTAAATCGTCATTCCAAACATGATAATTCATGTAAATTTTATTTAGAATTCATTTATAAATAAACTCTATATTTCTAATTAATTAGATTTCTTATGAAGTAAACAAGCAAATGGGATTAGATGACAACTTCCAAGCTAGCCAAATATTAGCCACAAAGTCCTACTTCCTAAACCTATTTTCTACTAAACATATGAGACCTATAATCTATAAATAACAACTCTACTAGCTTATACAGCAAAGAAAAATCAATCTTCAAAAACATTAAAAAGTCATAAAGAAAGAAAGAAAAAAGAAAAGGGAAGAACAATACAAAAATAGGTGAGTTTGAAACTCGCTGCTACTAGGCTTTATTAAAATATTATAAAGTAAAATTTATTAATAATTAATTTTAATAATAGAGTATTTCTACCCAAGACGTGTGAACAATTTATTGATTCCATAATTACCTCATTCTACAAGCTTCCATATGATTCTTTGCATGGACAATATTAATAAACCTATAAGAAAGAAGTCTATTTTACTTTCCCTGAACTCCATTTAATTGTTTTGCAATTGTAATCTTTTCCTTGTCACCAGCAACAGGCTGCTTCCCTGGATTTCCTTGCTCATCGGTTTCTCCAGGTGAAGGATGTGATCGTCCACTCCCACGAACAAGACTTTTGATAGTGATTTTGAGTTCTTTATCATTCATCAGAGACTCCAAGGTCACATGTACACCTGAATATGCAAAGCAAAGTTGTAATTGTTTGCTTTATTAGCTGAAAACAAAAGCTTAAATCTGAATGTTGAAATGCCATCCACAACCTACGTAGTTAACCAAATCTGAGAAATAAAAACACATACGATATCTCCAATAGTGCTTCGGATTTGTGGGATCATTGATCGTCTCCTCTATTGCAGGGCGTGTCGTGTACTCTTCTTTCAATGCTAACAAATCCTGATAATTAAACAAAAACCAATTTTGTTTATATATTTGATAATAGATATATTTGATTAACATAATCCTTACATACTGTTGGACTTTTGGAGAGTAGAACACTCTCATAAAAAAAACACAGCTCCCACATACAACACAAAGACAGCAGACACAGGTTCTGAAATTTGAACTATCAAAGAGCTGTATTTTCCATTGATTTCTTTAGTACATATATATAGATCTAATTGGAGGTCTTTGAGTACAAAAGTGGACTTAAATCATGCCTAATCATGCTAGACTTCACCCCATAACCAAGTCATGCTTAGTTTGAACACTCAAGTTGTATTAAGCCCATACTGCTACCTAACCCCACTAGCTTGCCAGAACAACAAGCTTACAACAACAAACACAAAATTGAATTTCCCTCCAAAATTCAAATAACAAAAGTGTATCCAACAAAAATCTCAGCATTCCAAAACTCCTTAAGATTTTTTGTTGGAGACTTCAACTTGTGCTTTCATATAGCATCATCTAACTTCATTTTAATTTTTTTCTTGTTTTTTTTTAAGCACTATTTCTCCAAGTTTTCTTGGATTTGTTGTACATCTTGGAGCAACTCTTATCTATAAGCCTATTTGACTTTTTTTTTTCTTGACTTTTCACCAAAGAAGAACTCCTTGAGAAAAACTCTCCTTGACAATATCAATAGCAGCTCTAGTTGTTGTAGCATCTGCTACCTAGCTAGCCAAAATGGCTCTTCTTTCTACTGCTCATGTGAGCAGTGAAATATCTCCATCAAAGCACAACATAAATGGCACTTCTCCACAAACTTCAACAAATTTTTTCTCCACACAAATTTTCAGCTTCATTTCTTCAACAACAATAACAACAAAAAAAATTTCATTTTGCAATTTTTTAGACATGTTGAGATCTCTTTCAACAAATTTTTTCAGTTTTTGGACATTTAGGTCCTTAAAAGACTTCACTTTAACATACCAAAAAACATACTTCTCACCCTTGAAAATGGGTGGAATTTTCACAAAGACACAAACTCAATAAGCCATGCTTCATCTTGGATCAAAGAAATGAACATTTAACCATATTTTCAGATTGGAAAAGGAAGGAAGAGACAATAAACAAAGGACTAAAAACAGAAAGAAAGAGCTGAAAATCTGGAGCCTTTTTTTTTTTTTTTTTTTTATATATATATTTCTTTTTTCATTTTCAACACAGAAATTTCCTTTCTCACTACACTCTTTTTTCCTTTCACCCACAAACCCTTGATGATCAGCTAAAGCTCTGATACCATGTTGGATTTTTGGAGGGTATAAACACTCACAAAAAAAACACAAACACAGCTCACATGCAACACAAAGACAGCGACACAGGTTATGAAATTTGAACCATCTAAGAGCTGTATTTTCCATTGATTTCTTTAGTACATATATATAGATCTATTTGGAGGTCTTTAAGTACAAAAGTAGACTTAAACCATGCCTAATCATGCTAAACTGCACCTCATAACCAAGTCATGCTTAGTTTACTTGAACACTCAAGTTGTATTAAGCCCATACTGCTACCTAACCCCACAAACTTGCTTGCTGGAACAAAAAGCATACAACAACAAACACAAAATTGAATTTCCATCCAAAATTCAAATAACAAAAGTGTATCCAACAAAAATCTCAGCATTCCAACACATACGAAAGCATTTGTGATATACTACATTCTTCCCTAGCATGTATGATCTGATGCTTGACAGTCAAGCCACTAAGTTTTGTCATGATACCTGAAGAGGAAAAATTGCCCACATTGATGGAGCTTCGACGTGTTGCCTTATTATGAAATCTGCGATGTCTGGTGTACATTGACTAGGTGGCAATGCATCACAGCCCACCACACTCTTGAAGAATCTACACCTTCTTTCTTCATCTTCTTCCCACCAAGCACGCATAGTCGAGCAGTCATGGCATGATGGAGCACAAACCTAAAGCTTAATCGACATCGCCAACAGCCAACAGAAAATGAATTGCATTCTTAAAATAAATGAAATAAGGATCCTGAACACTTATGTTGTATATGACAAATTTGAAGATGCAAGGGAAGGGAAGATACATCCAAACTTCAAAGTGCAATATCAAAACCATTATTATTCATGCTTTAAGAGAAGAAACGAAATTGCTGATTTCAGAATTGCAAGCCCAAAAATGCCCACTTATTTGAGAATAAAAAGCAAAGAAGCAATCACAAAGAAAAGAAACAGCACACAAACATCAATAACAAGGAGAATTTTTATCCTTCTCAGACCACTGAAACAGTGGAAACAACTTCCCTGGACTGTCATAACAGCTGTATTCAAGTTATTGTAAAAAAAATGCATGCCTTTTATATACCAAAAGGAAAACCTGTAATTAAAGAGTGGAAAACATCAAAATAATTTTTCGAATCAAACCAAATACTTCTCATTCACAAGCAAGCTAGTTTGGTGTTTACCTAGTTTCTACTGTTTCAGTGATGATGTCTTGTGTCAATAGTGGTTTTTGTTGTTCAAAAGCTCAAATGGCTGTTATAAATGAATGTTTGATCAGGGAATCTGCCACATTTTCATTCCCATTTTTTTTTTAATTTCGATTTCAGTTGTATGTGGACATTATCTAGACTTTTGAATGAGATTGTTCAGTTCAAATATTCATGAACACAGTATGCGGTAAGTAATTAACAGTGCACCCTTTCTTATATCGAATGTCGAAAAAATCAATCTCACAGAGATGTACAAATGTATGTTTTTTTACTGCATTTAGTATTGATACTTGCTCATATCAAAGATCCAGCACAGTACCAAAACACAGTAGTTTAAGGACAATAATAGTCAATAAATAAATGAATAAATAAAAGAAGCTACATACAAACAGCAATAACCATGACAATTATTATCATTCTCAAACTTCAATCAAGCAATGGAAACAACTCTTCTGTAATTGAATGACCAACGAAAGCAGTATCAAGTTATAATAATGTCAAATACTACAATTATGCCCATCTACTATAATCAAATTCAACGATTTAATGCATAAATGACATAGAATTAATGGGATTGGGTCCAATGTAATTCATAGGTATGGTAAGAAGTCCTATCAAATTGAGGTTCTTTTTTCAACCATCTTTTTATTGTTATTTGTTAAAATTTTAATTTGGGATCCAATTCAGGATTTTCCTTGGCAAGTGTCGTGAAGGAATTTGAATATAATATGGATTCATGAAGATATAGAAGGAAAAGTTTCCCTATTGATTCCAATGCTATCCCTATCAATGCAATTAAGCGTCCAATTTGGTATGAAATTTTTAATTTTGAAATAAACAACTCCAATATATTGACATGAAATTTTGAATGGGTATAAAGTAGTCCAAATTATGTTGATGAGGCAAAAAATATTTTTATTTTGATATTTTTCTTTTTCCTTAGCACACTTTATTATTTTTTTCCTGGTTCTGATTAACAGATATTAGATTTTTTTTTATGTATATATAATATATAAAAAGTTCAATTCTAACTATAGAATCCTAGCAGCCACCACAAGCATCCTTATCCAGTGTAAATTAACCAAAAAATAAAATTCCACCAAAAGAAAGTCCGAAATTGAAATCCACCAATTTGATTTTGGGAGAACAAAATGCAGAAGCATGGTGGGTGAAACGGCAGTAGCATCTGAAACAAGTCTCAATATCTTATCTTATCAGTTACCAAAGCTCTTGTCGGCAACTGACTCAACCAATTTGTAATCTCAGCAGTATGTCCACTGAAGCTGGAATTCTAGAACTCAGCAGTTTTGAAGTTAAATATGATTGATTGACAAGGTTATGGAGTTAGGGAACCCCAAAGGCACTGATAGCAGACTGCAAAAGAAGGGAAAGGTTTTGAAGATCATGGTGATGGTAGAAGGATGGCTGTCAATGGTGACTAGGCTTCCAAGAAGGAAAGAGGAGTACTTTATTATCTTTTAAAGTATGAATGATAATAACTTTGTTTGACATATCAGGATTATTTGAACCAAATTGATAATTCACAAGCATAATAGTGAATGTTTGGGAACATATTGTTTGTTCTGGAAAATGTTCCATACCAAATTGAACACAATATCAAAAGAGCTTAACTGAACATATTAGTATGGCAGAAGGGTTTACTCATGCATTTGGTCAATAATAAATTGAAAACACACACACACACACATCATGTACCATAAGGGAAAGCCTGAAATCATAGAATGGAAAGTATCAAAACAAGTTTTTCAAAGCAAAGCTATATAACTTTGATTCACAGCCAAGGGCATGTCAGTAAGTGCAGCAAACAAGATTATTCAATAACCAATATAACTTGTAAAATGCATCCATTTTTTAGCAATGTTTTTCAAATAGTTGTCCCAAAGAGGATCCTTTGTTAGAAGCTGCAGAAAATGATATCATTTCTGGTAGTGGGTTCATTTCTTATTGCTGTCAAATTGTTACTAGGCACTTTTGATCAAAATTAGGACCGAAAAAAAAAAAAAAAAACCACAGTTGTAAGATTGGAACTCACGGTCATGTAGCTGTACTGAGAAGGAATACCAAACTCCAGATCAGGTTCATTAGGCATACGTTGAATACGTAAACCTATCAATCCCAAATCTTGCATAACCTGTATTAGGAGTTTAAGCTTAGAAATATAAGCCACTAAAAAGAAAAACAGACAAGTAGGTGGTTAGGGTTGACACTGGGAAAAGTTGAATCAGCATACAGGGTGAACACAGGCAGGGATTAGGCCCAAATCTTCTCCACAGGCTAGCATGTCTGATGAGTTCAGAAGGACAGGCAAAGTTTTCATAGCATTTTGCCTCCAAAGATTTTCTTGCCGATGGAAGTAGTAATCATAGTACAATTTCTTCAAAACATTTTTGCTGCAAGGCATGACACCTAGTGAGATATGCAGTGTTGGTGGGAATCAAGGAACGCAAAAAGAAGACGAAGAAAGAATCTCATGTACTGAACCCAACACAAGTAAAACAAAGATGCTGCAAGATCTTATAGTTCAAATGTTCTTCAATAACCCACTTCTAATCCTTAAACTTGCAGTAAAAATGATCAAATCCTTTTTATCAGAAATTAGACATCAAATTACTAAATTACTCTTATTTTGAATATAAGAAAGCTAATAATCTAATTTTTATTTGAAATTCCTTACAAATTGTTTGTAGGAAAAGGTTTGATTTATTTCCATTCTTTTTTATTGATAAGAAAACCAAAATATAAAATGTTTTAATCTCATTCTTATCTTACTACAGTGCTCTACCACTTGGTCCATTTGGAATTATATTTTGGATTTGTTCACCAAGTTCTGGTATTTTTGAGAATTGGGTTTGCTTAATGAGTTTATTGGTTCTTGAGGTTAGAGCTTCCTCTTTTTAGTGATTTTAAGGAGGGTTTAGTTGGCCATTGAGTATGGGGAATCTTTGAGGATGAAGTTTTGGAGCTTTTCAGAGGGAAAAAAAGCACAAAGATTATAGCATTATGTTATGTTTGCAATGATTCAGTTTCTAATGGACACTCCAATGGTTATGTGAGATACCAACTTCTAGATACTCAACTTAGCTCAACCAAACTAAGTATTGATACCAATATATTATATGAATTCTTTTCCTTCATTCTGCTTCCTTTAGAGCTTCATTTATAGAAAGGTCTAATGTTCCCAAATAATTCACCATTTTAAGCCAAGTTGGAATTCTATCCCTAATATTTTTTCACTTTCTACCTTGGATATGCTCAGTGTTCCACATGATGCATTTATTGCACTAGATTTGCCCAAACCATCTCAATCCTTAGCCAAATCATTTCCAATGGGTGCCACTTTTACCATCCAGTAATGCACTTGTTCCACATCTTTACCTTGTATTTCCACATTTATATGTTAGCGTCATTTTTTTCATGTTAGTTTTGCAGATATTATTTTATCCAAAACTAGTTATACATCATTTGAGTCAAAATTGTTTTATTTTAGAACTTTTCCTCGTTCGTACAGTTAATTTGTACAGAACTTAGGTATCAAAATGTGTACTTAGTGGAACCTTTATGCTGTCCAGAATAACATGTTTTTCTCATTTCCACTTGCATTACTGAAATTGTAGTACTACACATATTTTATTTTAGTTCTACTTAGTTTGTAAGCCCTAGACTCTAGGTTGCTCCTCAATCACTTGAGTTCCTCATTAATTGTAGATTAGGTTTCGTCTATTTGAACTTTGTCATCATAAAACAATGTGCACCAAGGGTTTTTTTCTTTTTCCGGTACATGCTTTGTCAATCGATCATGACCAAAGCAAAGATATAAGAGCTTAAGTCTGATTTCACTTAGGAATGACAATGTGGTGGGACATATTTTGAAATTCCCATCCCTGCACCATTAGGAATCAGGGCAGGGAGAAAAAATGTAAGGGCGGGTATCCTTGCATTATTTTTCTTGTCATTTGATATTATTAAAACATAATGTTCTCATATATTATCATTAAAGACGTGCATATCTATAAAATTTTCAATTTTATTTGTTAATATTTGAGCAGAATATTAATATCATGTAAAAATAATATTTTTTAAAGATAAAAAAAGTTTTTCCATATTTATAATGATATTTTGCATATATTTTGTTACAAATGCAATCTGGATAATCATATTTTGTTCCCACTAAGTTTTTTGAAAAAAACCTACTCCACTATACTGTATTTATAGACAAGAAAATTAAAAATTTATGTTCTAGGAAATTTTTAATTCTTGAACTTGTAGCAGATATGTGATTGAATTGCTAAACTAAAAGAATATTGTATTGTTGGGAAATGAATCCCACATCGAATAATGATAAAATATGTAAAAGGTTTATAAGTGAGTGAGTGTTGGACCTAGCACAAGCCAATTGGTTTTGTGCAAATGAGTTCCAACACTTGCCCACTTATAAGCCCACGTATATACAAGCCCATGTACTTTAATATGGTATCACAACTTCATGCCCAAACGGGCAAGATCCTAGGACTCATGTTCAAGCCCCCTTTGTTGGACTGATGATGATGCCAGTCAAGACCGAAGCTAAATAAGAGATGTCAGCCGGTCCATTTGTGAGCAAGTGTCAACCGGCTTGTTGATGTTGGGCCACGGGCCAAGCCAGGTTGCACTTGAGGGGGTGTGTTGGGAAATAAATCCCACATCGAATAATGATAAAATATGTAAAAGATTTATAAGTGAGTGAGTGTTAGACTTAGCACAAACCAATTGGCTTTGTGCAAATGGGTTCCAACACTTGCCCACTTATAAGCCCATGTACTTTAATAGGTATCAAGTCGAATTCGACATTCTCATGCAAGTCTTTAGGTTAGAAAATTGACCAAATTACTCTTATCCCCTTCTCTCCACATGACTGAAAAATGAACAATTTAAAATTTTTATCAAATCTACTTCAAAACATCAGGAGCTCGTGCTTTGGATTATTCACCAAGCATCAAGAGCTCATTAGAATTGTAATTCATAACTCACTACTATTATAAGAATGAAGCCTGATCTTTTAAGGCAAGTCAATGGTGTTAGTCACATAGATGAGTGACTAAACAAAAGGCTTAACTTCAGGTAGAATCTTAGCCTAGTCAAAAAATTGTAGTTTATATTACCTCTATTTATTTATCAATCTGTTTGAAAACAAACAGGCTAATTCAGGAACTCAGGGCAAATTATGATTTAAGTACCTGTGGTCATCCAAATCTTGGAAACTTGAAGTATCCTCAAGGTTGAAACGAGGATAGAATTTCCTTGCATCCACTGGATCTCTAATAAGAACTACATTCTGCAAACATAATTAAACAGATCAGAAAGCTACTACTTGGACAAATTATGGGAAGTTGAGAGAAGTTGAGAACAACATTCAAAAGTCAAGAAACAAATATTCCATATTAATTACATGAAATATGGAAACTAAATTTATTGGTTGCACTAATTACCTTCGAAAGATCAAAGAGATCATGGCGAATCTTGTCTTCACTCTCCAACAACATGGACTTCTCTGAAAAAGTCTTCAACTTGGAAGCAATTTTTTTCTCTGTGTTACAATCCTCCTTGAACTAAAGTACACCAAGGGAAAATAAGTCAGACTACTCAGTTCAATATTTCATGCAAAAATTAGAATAGTAATGATAATATGAATAAGACAAGGCAGATGTAAATTCAGTTAGGGAAACAAGAATTAGAAAACGCCTCTCATGGACATTAAGTTGTTTAGTTGAAGGGTATGATTCTCTCTAAATTCTCCCTTTGAGACCAGTACCAGTGGGACCATAACTTGGAAATGGCAGTTTTGTCCCCAGATTCACACTGCCATATCAGTAGGATATAACTAGATATTAGATAATTCCCTTAATATTGCAAAATGATTGGAAGATGAAAATGAGCTTAGCGCAATTTTAAAAAAGGTGAAAGTTGCAGCAAACAAAAAAGATAAAAGAGAAAGTGTGATTTTTCCCCTTTTTTTCATGACGAAACTATATTTCAAAGAATAATTGTTTATATTCCTAAAGCAAAGTTCCTTACTGCAAAAGTATACTTCTCAACCCCCTCAAATGGTGGTTTTAATATCAACATCATCATGTTTCTAAATTGCATATTTACATTCCCCTACTGTTTGCTTACAACCAAGAATATTAGAGGAATGCCATTTTCTTTCTCATTCAAAGCAAATCTAAGAGCTATCAAGAAATTTGTGCCGGAAGATTCCAACTCATTCTAATGAAACTTTCAAATCTCTTATAGAAGATTTAGCATCATTTCCAAGGTGGTTTGTTGATTTAAAAATAACCTGACACATCTTCTTTCCTGAAATGGAAGTTTTTAAATGGCCAAAACTAGAGTTCATCATCACTTGCTAATATTATATAAATTATCCTTAACAGTGGGAATCTCTTGACCTCTGTCATCATATAATAATAGCATGAAATAATTGTAAATAGATGGAATATGTTATTGGTTTAATTTGGTAGAAACAACAGCAATCGCAGCCTTTTTCTGTGTCCATATTTTACATATACCTGCTTAGAATAGGCTTACATCATAATGAGGATACAGGAGAGAAGTCAAATTACAACCAGAATATGCGTACATCAACCATCAACATTGAACTATCATCTTTCTCCAATGGTCAACATCATGTAACCGGTTATTGAACATATTATGAGAGAGATCCCTCAGTGAAACAATTGCTACTAATGAACAGTCTAAGATATTACAAGCTAAGGGGAAAGAAACCAAAGTAGCTGCAAAAATGATAAATGAAATTTTTTCATAAACCTATAAGTTTATGAAGCAAATTCAGAATCTATCAGTTGTAATGTTCAGCACTAACAATGTAGTACTGAAAGGCAGAATCACAAAAGCAATAGTGTTCAGTATATTGGACTGGCTATCCATTAATGCAGCATCTTTATTTACTCAAAACAAATCCAGAACACCAAGATTCAAAGTAAGCTAGAATTCAGAATTGACCAACCATGATTCAGTAAAAATGAAAATAAATTAAACATCAAAAGCTACAACTAGTATAGGTTTTCACCTCGTAGCAGCCCTTCTGATATTCATTCAGAAAATTTGAGGCAATAAAAGCCCATGAAGCTCCAAATTTTTCCTGAAATAAAAATAAAAATACATACAAGCAAATCGCATGTTCACTACAACTAGTTTACTTTATGTCAGGCATAAATAAGTTGATATTCCTTGGAAGAAACCAGAATGCGGAAACAAGGAAAACTCAGTAACCTGTAAAAACTCCTGCTGAATATATGGGCGGCTCAAGTGATCGAAGTCCCAAATTCCCTCTCTTTCAAGTTCTTCCTACAGCAGAAAGTTATTTTTGTACATATAACCAAAAGAACATGTAAGAGAAATTGCTCTTGTAGGCTTGCTAATACTATTACCGTCCCCAGTAGCAAGTTGCTGCTGTACTTCTGCATCATCTAACACTTACAAAGACAAAGGAATACTAGGAGAATGCAACTATACCTGACTTAGAGGGATAGATGGTCTGAATTTTCCAATTAGACCTGTCAGACAATGCTCTGGAAGTTCCCAGATCCTAAAGAAACCCAATATATGATCAATCCTGTATGCTGTAAAGTATTTGGCCATCTGTCATAGAATCAAAGGAATTATTCTTTAGTAAATGTATAAAATTTTAGTCCAAAAAAATGTATAATTTAGACTGGATGATCACATGAAAAGTACAAAACCTGTGTTAAACGACCACGCCACCAGGCATAGTTGTCTTTTGTCATTTCCTCCCAGTTATAAGTAGGAAAGCCCCAATTCTGTCCATTTTTGTCGAAGTAGTCTGGAGGTGCTCCAGTAGATGTGTTCATGCGAAATAGATTTGGATAGACCCAAGTATCCACACTGTTTCTGTCAACACCGATAGGCAGATCTCCTTTCAATACCACTCCATTCTTTCTTGCATAATCTGCAGCTTCTGACAACTGCACAGTCATAGAGGGGTTTTTTATTTTTTTATCAATAGAACTATAAGTTCATAATGATGCCCTACAATATGATACATGAAAAACCATTTGCTCAAGATCAAGTCAAATGATGTAAAATATTATCAGAGTTGAATTGAACTTACTTGCGAATGTAAATGGAACTGGATATAATAATGGAAGCAAATTATTTCATAGTGCAAGCTGTCTTTTGAGACAAGTTTCTCAAGCTGTAAAAACAAAAATCATCCCTTGCTGTCAGATCTTAAAGAGGATAACCTTATTTGTAAAATTAAATTTAAAAAATGCCCTTATTTCACCAACTCCAGGTAATCTAAAACTAAGGCTTTAAGTAAGTTGACCATGTTAACCAATCAGAGTTAGATGAAAGGAGAACATTTTTTAATTAATGACAATCAATCGCAGCTAAGTAGAAAGCAGCCAAAGAGCTAATTACCTTCTCCTTGGAATAATGAGAAAAACGACCCCACTGGCTGTGATCTGATGTTTCAAAGAAGTCTCGCAAAAAACAGAAGGCCGCATAGGGTTTTAACCAATCCTTCCATCACATAAAATGCAAGTTAGAACAACAGTGGATAAGATCAATAAAACATTCAAATAAAGCATAAAAGATACAAAATAGAATGAATGCATTAAGCTTTTCCAACCATAACAGACATAATCAGACAGAAGAAATAAAATTCCATAACACCTTATTCTCTAAGAAATATTGCTGAAAGGAACTGGAGTTAAGTATCAAATCCTTCTCCTGGGAAAAAACTTTCTTTGCAATTGAAAGTTTAGCAGCCATAGTAGCCTCATAATCAACATCCTGCACAGATTCCAAATTTGAATATATTAATACAAGGACCAGGGCATCCACTAAACACATTGTAAATTTGCATCCAGAACTGGTCACTGATATGTATTTTATAAAGAACAACTAGAGCATCTAGTTAAAACAATGTTCAACTTCTAGTTCCCACTGACAAGAGTACATTCACAAAATTAGAAGCTCATGCCATCCTTTTCTGCAGAAATTTGTAGGATTTGCTTCTATTTGTACGTTGGACTAACTTCTTTACCCACACCCATCTATGATGCAAAAACCCTTGCTCATTTAGTGCCATATCAGGGCGCTGAGATGACTCATCACATTTGGGGAACGCCCTACACCCTTGCTTATTTAACACTACTGTCAATAGATAACCATAATGATAGGTCAACAGCTGTATAATAATTGTAATAATGATAGGTCAACAGCTGTATAATATTTATAATTGATATAGGCTGTATATTCTCTCATAAATGTGTTAGGAGATTTAGCTTGGCATGTATAGCTTCCTAGGATCACTCCATGTAATTAGCATGTACAGCTATAGTTTCCTTGTATAGTTGGCAATTTTGTTTATATAATGAAAGACCTTCTCAGAAGAGAGGATAATTCGAACCATTTTGATATACACAACATTGTAATGATATTTGATTGAAGTATATACTTAATATTTATTTGAGTCATTTTGCAAAATTGGAAAAATTAGTCATGATAGCAGCAACTGATTCACTTTGATATAGTCCGATTCAATCTAATTCCATTACATGGTTTCCAATTCTGAAACCTTTTCCGAAACTGATATTTAAAACCCTGGTATGAGGTGTGTAACCCTTACAACTTCATTGTTGAAGTTTTCGGGCTGAGAGAGCAGAGTGTAAGAATTGCCTTGTTTGGGCTAAAAGTGACAGTGTAGCCAGGGATGTAATCAGACTATCATCGGATTTTATGGTAAATCAGTTTTCTATCTAAATGATAATTTTTTTGAATTTTTGATTGGTTATGATGTCATTGGAACTCAAGAAACTTGGTGATTCATGTCACCTGTGGGATCTTTTAGTGAAACTTAGTGTTTGATAATTTGCTAGTATTATATCTGGGAAAACTAAAGTAGATGTAACCGGATATTTTGTATAGAAGTTTATGTCAAGTGTTGGATTTTTTTTATCATGTTCAACAGCTACATACTAGCATGTCTTCATGTAGGTGGGCTATATTGTCATGGTGGATCCTAATACAGGATTGAGAACAAACTTATTTGAGGATGAAGGAAGTTGTGGAGGTTGGTGTTTAACATCCCCTGATCGATGAAAAGCTTGTGAGAGTTCTTTTTGGGTATGAGTTGCATTATGAAATCCATGTTAAATTTTACGGGTGAACAGGCCTGTAACTCTAATGATATTAGTGTTTGACATTTGGTTATTATAACAGGAGGAATAAAAAGCTATATGCTTGGACTGTTGATGATGTGGATTCTATGGGAGGGATGTTCAAACAAGTAGATGTTATTGTTACGAGCAACTCCAGTCAACAGCTTATGCAAGATATTAGAAGGATGTTGTTCAAACGAGTAGATTGCCAAAGCAACCCCATCTCCATTTCAACAGCTTATGCAAGATATCAGAAGGATGTTGTTCGAACGAGTAGATACTATCATTACGAGCAACCCCAGTCTACTTCAAAAGCTTATGCAAAATATCATAAGGATGTCGTTCGAGCTACTCATTACGAGCAACCCTAGTCTACTTCAGGCTTCAGCAGCTAATGCAAGATGTTAGAAGAACATGGCAATTTGCGAAGAAGGTTTCTCTTTACCACGATGATACCTTCACTGCTTTTAGTTTGAACTTTTACTATACGTACATCGACATTTTCCAGATTTGTAGTTATTACAAGGGATTGTTGTATGTGGCCTTCATGAAATCATTAATTTCTTGTTTTACTAAAAAAAAAAAAAAAAAAAAAAATTCTTAATTATTTTTAGTATATTTGAAGCAAATCATCTACTATATAGTTAAAAGCTATAGCATTAACGGGTTTGGAGATGGCTCTTGTGCTTGGTTTCTTGTTTTTCTAATTCGGAGAGTGACTCTTTATAGCACCCATTTTCCATAGTATAGATTTTCTCTTCTGAAAATGAAAAGAAAAGAAAGATTCCTTTTAATAACAAGTTTAGTCCTTATATTAGTAAATATATTTTTAAATTCAATAATTTAAAATTATAAAAATTATAGGCCAATCTAATTTAAATATAACAAATTAAAATGTGATGAAAATTCATAAATTTATCAAAAAAAAAAAAAGATTTTGAGTTATCATTAATAAATTTTAAGAATTAAAATTATTTATTAAATAAATTAATAATTTTGTCATAATCAATACTTTTAATTCCTAAACTAATTTCAATAAATTGTTCAAGATTTTAAGAGACTACATTCTAAAAAAATAAGAAAAAAGATTTTTTGCGAAATTAAAGTATTTTATAATATAACAACTTGATCACTAAATTACATTATATTTTAAAATTTTAAAGATAAAAATATTATATAAATTAAAAACGTACAAAATTAAAGTGCAGGGAAAATTTACAAATTTACAAATACAGACTAAAATATTGGCTTATTAATAAATATTAGAGAATTAAAATATTAATTTTAAAATAATAAAAATTAGTACTTTAATCATTATAAATTTTAGAAATTTTGTAATAATTTTTTGATATTGAGGAGAGCTAAAAGCTACCAAAACAGAAAAATTTTATAATAATTTATCCTTATTTTGAGATAGTAAGTATTAAAAATATATTAAGATAAATTCCGAAAATTATTTATAATTATTTGTTTTAACAAATTTTTGAGCACAAATTTACAAATTTAATAATCCAGTATAGACAACAATAAATTCGAACAATTCCTGCAAAAAGCTGAGTTCAAAGAGGTCTTAGGGCCTCACCCTTAATTATCCAAACTAGATATTAGAATCCATTAAACGTTGCTTAAAAATTTTTAAACTTTCATTAAATGTCAATTAAATATCATTGGAGCTAACTTTTGTTAGAATTCTAATGGAAAGTTGACGTGAACATCTAATTCAGTAAATTTAAATTATTTAATGCCGCGTCGCAATCTCCCAACTCTTATTATCGTCAACTTTCAATTAAATGTGTGTTAGTCCACTTTCACCGTCTCTCACCACTAACCTAACATACCTTTCCTTTATCTCTACTCTAGTCACCAGTATCTATAATGAGATGTTGCCCCACCTTTGTCCCTCCTCTTATTTCTCCTTATCTGTTTGGTCTATTCATGTTTTACTTGACTTACTTTTTAATTCCTTCAATACCACGAACTCCGACGATACTTTCATTGGCCATGGGTGGATTTATCGTCATCCGGCTCATCAATGATACCTATAAATATTCGTCCGGACGTGCCTTTTACCCAACAAGGATTCAAATGAAACCAACCCAAAACTCTACTACTCTATCTTCTATCTCTACTTTCATTTGTTTTCTTTGAATTGCTAAAGATAGACTCAAGTCTAGGCTTTGGCCTCACTTTTATTCTATCCAACTGCTCAAACCTTCTTAACGCTTGTAGTCAGTGTTTTGGGCTTTTTGCCAATGTGACTGTACTTTCTCAAGCTTCGCTTTTTGGTTATTGAATTTGATACCAGACAAAATTTGGAATTCAACGAGCCAGATGGAAATCATATTGATCAAATTCATCAAATTAAGGTCCGTAAAATCTCTGTAACTCTTAACTTTAGCCACTGGAAAACTCTCTTCTAGAAATTACAGGCAAGCCAACTTGATTTAAGAATGCTCAAAATTAGGATGCTCAAAACCTGAAAATGAGATAGACCCACAAGACTCATAGACCAAATCAGTTAAATAATAAAGGGCAAAGTCAATTTGGGTCTTGCGTTTGAAGATGAGGAAATAGACGAAATGGCTTTAGAAAGCAAGTTGAAATTCAGGCACGTCCCTCATTTTAGATACTTAGAGGCAATACGAGAAGGATTAGAAGCAGATAAAATGGCATCGCATCGCATCGCTCAAAGATAATACAAATTGGCTTATGGTAATTATGAGTTTTGGAGAGAAACTAGAAAATAATAGTGAGAAAAAATAAATAAGCTCACACACTAAAAAAGGAAATGGGAGTTGTAAGACTGTTGATGTGGCATTAAATAATTTAAATTTCCCGAGTTAGATGATCACATCAGCTTTTTGTTAAGAATTCTGACGAAAGTTAGACTCAAAAACATTATAGTTAGTGAAAGTTTCAGAATTTTTAAGCAACGTTTTAAAGATGGAGGATCATAAAGTGCATTAATCAATAGTTCGAGAAGACGGGTAAAATTTACCCAATTTATTTTATATTAGTAATTTTTATTAAAACAATTTTCATAATTGCAATGATTAATTTTCCTCTAATATCTCAAATGTTTTAAATTTAATTATTATGTTACAAATTTACTGTACAAAATATATATTTCTAAATTACTACCATTGTCAAGTATTTAAAATAATTTACAAATTATTAAATCATTTTCAATATATAATTGAGTTGGGTGAATATAATATGAAGATAACAATAAATTATACACAAATAAAAAGTTTGTGATTTTGATCAATCACAATTCTTCAGGAAAAAAAAAAACTTATACATACGAAAAGTCATGTAAATGTTGATAAAAAAAAAAAAAAAAAAAAAAAAAAAAAAAAAAAAAAACCCCACTAATAGATAATACTACATTCAGAGCAAAAACCATGTGATAACAGAATGTTTGTGATTAACTTAGGGTAAGATCTTTTCATATCATATACATGAAAATTTTAGAATCAATAAAATATGTAATAAAAGTAATAATAATAAGAACTCAACTCATATCAATTTTCATGAGAAGAGTTTCCTACTAGACTCTGTAGAATTTGGTAAAATTAAAAGTTAAATTATGTGTTTAATTTTAAGTACAAAATAATATAAGTGATGAACATTTTAAATTATAATAATATTTAAAAATTAATCACTTACTATATTTATTGTAACTTTTAAAAAATTATGAATTTATTTTAAATGAATTTTAATTTGTTTTAAAATTTTAAATAATATATTTTTAAATAATTTAAAATTAATAAGTGTTGAACTACATCAAACACTAGTTCATGAGTGCTTTCCCATAAAACACTAGTTTATAAGTGTCTAAGAGCATCTCAATGGTGCTCTTTATTTCAAAGAACATATTTTGTTCAATAGAAAGTATTTTATTGATAAAGTGCATAAAATTTTATTAAAATCCAATAAATTCTCCTCATTTTACTATTTATTTTACTTTATCCCATAAGATTAATTATTTTAATTATTTTTCTTTTTTAAGTTTGTTCAATATAAAAATAGTACTAAAATTATATATAATAAAGTGCATGAAAACTTGTATTGCATTAATTAAAGTTAGAATAGAGAGTGATATTTGACTCTTTAGATGTGGAGAATCAAACCAACTCTCTTCTTTATTTTTTTAAAAATAAAGAGTCTATTGGAATTTTATATTTTGAGATAACTCTTTATAATAAATAGTTTGACATATATAAAGAGTGCATTGGGATGCTCTAATAATTTCAGTTGGCTCATTTTCTCAAAATAATAATAATAATAATATTTATTTGAAAGTGTTAAAGCAAATGCAACTATTTTTTCATTTTTTTCTTTTTCTTGTAATTGAATTAAAAAATGTTATTCTTATTTTTCCATTTTTCTAAAATTAAGATGTAAATTGCATTCCCAAGCCTTTTTTTTGAAGTCCAAAGCTTATTATAATATTGGTGTAACTTTCAACTATCGAATAAATGTAAGTTAGAATTTCCTTCTCCAAAAAAAAAAAAAAAAAAAGAAGATGCAAATTGCAATGGTCTTAATTTTTTTATTTTTAATTTGTGGAATTAATGTTAGGTTTTAATCTCTATTGTGTGAGCTTATATATTTAATAGAACAATTATATTGAAGGATTATTTTGTAAGTGCGCTTAGTTTAAGTAATTTGTTTAAGAAAAATCCATAGATTTCATGAATTGGTATGAGTTAATAGGTGGATACCTATTCCTGATCCATATAGGCTTAATGAGATTCTAATAGGTCAATATTAAATAATTTATAGGTTATGGTTTCTAATACGTCAAATTATTCAGTTGCTTTCTATTATCTACTCATTAAAAACAGAGAGTTGATAAATCTTAAAAAATTAGGGATGTGACTGAGGAAGGCCATACCTGTTATTTGAACACTCATTCATCATTCATTCTGCAAAGGTTCGACTACTAGAATAGATATAGATATTTATATTTGAATCTCCTTAGTAATTCTAGCATGATAGATTTTGAGCATTAAAGTATTAAAAAATTATGTAATTCTAACAAGTGGTATCAGAACCCATATTATATTAGGTTATTAGATTAAAAAATTATTTTATTTGATTCATGGTGATTATATGGGTTGTTAAGGATTTGAATTTTTTTTTTTAAAGGATACAGTGGTAGTCAATTGTTATATTTGAATTCAACATTTTCTTGCGTGTTCTATTGTTGCCATTGGTCCACAATCAAGCAACGACATACTGATGACATTGTTTGTATCGAAACAACGAGAGGCAGAAAAAGAATTTAATTAATGCCACTGGGATTTTAAAATTCGCTTTATATATAAATTTCATTTAGTTGCTTTTACAATTCATAGACATAAATTTAATATGAAATTTTTGGCATTTGATCGTTGATTGGTTGATTGTAAAATAGATTAATTGGTTGATGCACATAATGGATTCGTGTATCTACATATATCTGTTACATAATTGTATTGATTTGCATGAACCCATTGATTTAGGTAATTATTAATTGCTCTAAGTATGTATGAACTCATTGATTTGCGTGACTTTTATATACACATACCGGACGTTAGTGCATGATTTGACCAATTGTGTGTTTTTTTTAAAGTCATTAATAGCATTTATTTTTCTATAATAACACAATTCGTGTGCAATATTAAAAATTTATTTGCACTAATTATATTTAGTATTTTAAATTAAATTGATTGAAACAATATGTTACCAAAGTAGCCTATAATGTGTAAATTAATTTAATTTGGAATATGAAAATATTGTGTATTCGTTGTTTATGTGGATATTGATAGGCTCAAAGGAAGGTTAATGTTTTGCCAAGCAACGAACACACTTGTGATGATAAATATTGATAATTATAAAGTTGTTTTCCATGTGAATAATAGTCGGTCCAAAGAAAAGTTGTTGTTTGACAGGATTTATTATCAATATTTGATTGTTGCGTTGAGAGTACCATTTACAATTGATATTTCTGTGCAAATACTAAATGTCAAGTTGTGCTAAGTATCTTGTTTTAAATCCCATGATGTCATTTGAATATGTCATAATTTTCTTGTCTAAATTCTTGATTTTATAACATGATTATTGATTGCGTTCTATTTCTTTATTCTCTGTTCAATTTCTACAACTGCAAATAATATTCCTGCTCAAATTAGTGTCATTCCTATGCTAAATGGTACAAAATTTAAGGTATGGAAAAAGAACGTGGAAATCGTCCTTGGCTGTATGGATTTAGATCTTGCGCTAAGGACGAAGCGAACCATTCCAATTACGGATAATTCAAATGAGGACAAAGTTGATAAATGAGATCGCTCTAACCGCATGAGTCTAATGATTATGAAACGTTCTATACAGGAAGTATTTTGGGGCTCTATTTCTGAGAGCAATAATGCTAAGGAATTCCTTGTGGCAATACAACAGTATTTTGCCAAAAATGAGAAATAAAAAATGAGTAACCATTTGGATGCTCTGATTTCTATGAGGTACAAGGGAAAAGGAAACAAAAGGGAGTACATAATGGAAATGTCAAATCTTGCTGGAAAACTAAAGCACTAAAGTTAGAGATAAATGAAGATTTACTCGTGCATTTAGTTCTCATTTCTCTTCTTGCGTAATTCAGTCAGTTTAAGGTGAGTTATAACACTCAAAAGGATAAATGGACTCTTAATGAGCTCATTTTCACAATGTGTGCAAGAAGAGGAAATGATCCAAAGGGATAAGAAAGAAAGTGCTCACTTAGCATCGACCTCTCAGAATAAGAAAAAGAAGAGGGCTAAGGATACTGCAGATGGAACACCTTCGCAGAAAAAGGCGAAGAAGCAGAGCGATGAATTCACCTATTTTTTTCTGCAAGAAAGGAGGACATATGAAGAAAGAGTGTTCCAAATACGCTGTTTGGCATGCAAAGAAGGGTAAGGTTTCACTTTGGTTTGTTCTGAAGTTAATTTAGCTTATATACCTATAGACACTTGGTGGATAAATTCTGGTGCTACTACTCACATAAGCATGTCTTTGCAGGGTTGCCTCTGGAGCCGACCGCTAATTGATTATGAAAGATTCATCTATGTAGGCGATGGCAATAAAATCCTTGTGGAAGCTATAGGGCATTTTAGATTACTTTTAAAAACTGGTTGTTATTTGAATTTAGTTGAAACATTTATAGCTCCGCCATTTAAACGGAGTTTAATTTCTGTTTCTAGTTTGGACAAATGTGGACACTTTTGTGATTTTGGAAATAATAAAGTTAGCGTTTCTCTAAATTCTGATGTTATTGGTACTGATATTTTAATTGATCATCTTTATATACTAGAAACTATTTCTTCTCACAATGAAATCCTGCATACTAGTTCAAGAGGTACAAAGCGTAAATTAAATGAAAATTCTGTCACCCTATGGCACAAGCGTTTAGGCCACATCTCTAAACAGAGAATTCAGAGGCTTGTGTCTGACGAAATTCTTGATTCCCTTGATTTAACAGACTTCCAAGTCTGTGTTGAGTGTATTAAGGAAAAACTAACAAACGTAAGAAAATTAGGTGCCAACAGATGTACGGGAGTCTTAGAACTAATACATACGAATGAAATGGTCAACAATACTTTATTACATTCATAGACGACTACTCCAAATATGGGTACCTATATTTAATAAATGAGAAGTCTCAATCCCTAGACATTTTCAAGTCTTATAAAGCTGAAGTTGAACTTCAACTTGGAAAGAAAATTAAAGCTGTCAAATTTGACCGTAGTGGAGAATACTATGGCAGATATGATGGATCAGGAGAACAACGTCTAGGACCCTTTGCTAACTTCCTGAAGGAATGCGGTATCATCCCACAGTACACTATGCCGGGCAAACCCAGCATGAATGGTGTCGCTGAGAGACGAAATAGGATGCTTAAGGACATGGTGAGAAATATGATCAGTCATTCTTCTTTACCTGAATCGATTTGGAAGAAGCATTAAAGACTGCAGTATATATCCTTAACAGAGTTCCTAGCAAAGCAGTAGGTAAAACCCCATATGAAATGTGGAATGGAAAAAAGCCCAGCATAAGGCACTTGCACATTTAGGGATATCCAACTGATTCAAGGCCTTATAGGCCTATCAAAAGGAAATTGGACTCTAAAACGGTTAATTGCTACTTTGTTGGATACGCAAAATGCTTTCGAGGATTTAAGTTCTATGATCCCACTACCCGGTCCTACTTTGAGACGAGAAATGCACGATTTCTTGAGGATGTAGAGTTTGGAGGGGAAGAATTAAGGAATGTCTTTTTTGATGAAGAAGTTGTCTCTGAAGAAGAGAATTTATTTCTCTTCCTAATGTTGCTATTGACAGTGATCAGGCAACAATTCCTGACATTGTTCAAGACCCAACTCCGGTTCAAGACAACAATGAAGTTCTTCCTATAGAGCAAACTCAACAATTTCAAGAAGTACCATTCAGGAGATCCAATAGAGAAAGGAGAAGTGCGATTCCAAATGATTATATCATCTTTCTCCTGGAACAAGAAGATTCTGTAGGCATAGCGGAAGATGATCCAATCAACCTTCGCGAAGCTCTTCAAAGTTCCAATTCTCAACGTTGCATTGATGCCATGCAAGATGAGATGAAATCCATAAAAGACAATGACGTTTGGGATCTTGTTGAGTTGCCTAAAGGTGTGAAACCCATTGGTTGCAAATTGATATTTAAAACCAAAAGGGATTCAAAAGTTAATGTCGAAAAATATAAGGCTCGTCTAATCGCCAAAGGATTACTCAAAAGAAAGGCATTAACTATAAAGAGACATTTTCTCCGGTTTCATCAAAGGATTCTTTTAGAACAATAATGGCACTTGTAACTCATTTTGATTTAGAGCTACATCAGATGGATGTAAAGACAACATTTCTTAATGGAGACATTGATGAAACAATTTATATGGTTTAGCCAGAAAATTTTGAATCCAAAGATTCAAAGTCTATGGTCTGTAAATTAAAGAAATCCATCTATTGTCTCAAACAGGCTTCTCGTCAATGGTATCACAAATTTCATCAAGTGATTACCTCATATGGTTTTGAGGTAAATGTGGTTGATGATTGTGTATATCACAAGTTAAGTGGGAGTAAGTTTATCTTTCTGGTGTTGTATGTCGATGACATAGTGCTAGCAAGTAGCGATATAGGCTTATTGCACGAAACCAAGAAATTTCTCACTAAGAATTTTAAGATGAAATATCTTGGGGATGCCTCTTTTGTATTAGGCATACAGTTACTACGAGATTGCTCTCAAGATATCCTTGAGTTGTCACAAAAGAGTTACATCGAAAGGGTGCTAAGCAGATTCAGTATGAAAGGATGTTCACCGGGAGATACACCTATAGCAAAAGGAGACAAGTTTAGTCTCAATTAGTGCCCCAAAAGTGACCTTGAAATAATGGAGATGCAAAATATTCCCTATGTCTCGACAATAGGAAGTCTGATGTATGCTCAAGTGTGCACCTATCCCGATATAACATTTATAGTGGGACTGTTGGGCAGATATTTAAGTAATCCAGGACATGATCATTGAAAAGCAGCCAAATGGGTTATGCGGTATTTGCAGAGAACAAATGATTTCATGCTAACCTATAGGAAATCAGACAGTTTGGAGATCATTGGGTACTCTGATTCCAATTTTGCGAGATGTCAAGATAGTAAACGATCTACTTCAGGCTATGTTTTTATGCTGGCTGGAGGAGCTATATCCTGGAAGAGTGCCAAGCAGACACTCATAGCTTCTTCAACTATGGATGTAGAGTTCATAGCCTATTTTGAGGCATCTAATAATGGGATATAGCTGCGTAATTTTGTCACTAGGCTGCATGTAGTTAATGGCATTGAAAGGCCATTAAAATTATTATGTGACAACAAGTCTGCAGTTTTGTATTCCAATAATAACATAAGCTCTGTGAAGTCAAAACATACTGATATCAAGTTTTTGTCTATTAAGAAAAGAGTTTAGAATGGTCAGATTTGTTTAGAACATATAGGGCCAAACTCCATGATAGTGAATTCGTTAACCAAGAGTTTGTCACCTAAGGTTTTTCATGAGCACACTGCTCATATAGGTGTAGGCATATTTTGTAATACCTTGTTTTAGTGGGAGTTTTATTTTTGGATGTTCTATGTATTAAGATATGTTTTATATGTTTATTTTATGCATAATAAAGTTTTATGATTAATTTCATTATCTATATCTTTGAATTTATTTGTAAAATTTGGATTGATCTCCTTAAAGAATAAAATAGAACCAGTTGAAAATAGGCATGTTTGATATCACATTGCATGTAATTTCCATGCCACTCATCCATACTTAATCTATGTCATTGAATATATTAGTATGGTGAGCATGGAAGGTTTAGTTACGCTTGTCTATAACGAAAGCCGCCATGATCTCATATTGATGTAGAAAATGGACCAGATTGAAACTAAGGAGAAGTCTAAAGAAAATAGCACAAAAGTGTACACATAAAGAATTTGTTTGATATAATTGTTTCGAATTTTATAAGTAACCCAAGTGGGAGATTGTTAGGTTTTAATCTCTATTGTGTGGGCTTACATATTTAATGGACCAATTATATTGACGGGCTATTTTGTAAGTAGGTTTAGTTTAAGTGATTTGTTTAAGTAAAGCACATAGACTTCATGAATTGGTATGAGTTAATGGGTGGATACCCATTCCTGACCCATATAGATTTAATGAGATCCTAATAGGTCAGCATTTAAGAATTCATAGGTTATGGTCCCTAATACATCAAATTATTCAGTCGTTTTTTATTCTCTACTTATAAGAGACAGAGAGTTGAGAAACCTTAAAAAATTAGGGATTTGACTGAGGAAGGCCATACCTGCTATTTGAGCACTCGTTCATCATTCATTCCGCAAAGATTCGATTACTATAATGGATACATGTATTTATATTTGAATCTCTTTAGTAATTCTAGCATGATAGATTTTGGGCGTTAAAGTATTAAAGAATCATGAAATTTTAACAATTAATTAAAAAGAAATACTTATAATTTTAATATTTTTTATTTATCATAATTTTTTTTAAACATGTATTTCTGAAACTTTATAAATTTAGAGAAAATTAAACTATTTGGCTCTAGAGCTTCAGAAAATCGAGCTATCATTCCTATTTCCCATGCTTGGAGCAATGTTTCTGGTTTAGGAGGATTTTTGTAGTACATCTGGATTTGGAAATCTATTTGAATTGAAGGCCAACTTTCTAACTCCATTACAATTTATTGAATATAAATCCTACTCTCCCCATATAGCTTGTTTTTGAATGATTTGGGTGAACCAATTCTTAAAAACACTAATTTTCTTTCCAGTACATCATAAAGAGAAATCATCTTCTATATTTTGGCATAGAATTCGAGTGCACGTGGTATGAAAACATTGGCTAACTATAAAACAACTAGGAAAGTTGCGGGGCCCATAGATAATTTAATTAGTTGGACTTATCTACCTCTTGGAATTACTCTTGAAATATTTCCAATTTGTGGTATGAAGTTCTTAAAGTACTTTAAAAGTATTGTTTTTTAATATGAATTTCATTATAAGTTCTAGAAATATTGACTGGTTAGGTGAACTGTACTGTTTCTTAATTGTGGCTTGAACAAGTTATTGTGCCCCCATTTCCAATTTCACTGAGAGAAATCTGTATTGCTGTCATACTGCTCAGTGAGAGTTTTTTTTTTTTTTTGCCATGTTTCTGCAAATGTTAGCCTGTTAAATTGGTGGTTCTTGAAGTAATTATGTTTGAAGCCAATTATAATTTGCTTGCAGTTACATGGTTTACAAAGTCATTTATAATAGTTCTCCAGGATGTTGCTTCTGAATACTTGGCTGTTGGACAGTCAGTTTTGACATGTTAAGCAACCTCTCTTAGCAATACACAGCTTGCCAAATGCTTGGTCATGTTTTCTTAAGTGAATGAAAATTGCAATTGCTTTTTAGAGCGTTATGCATTTTCTTCACTCCCACTTCAAAATTATTTTTAAATTTATATCATTTAGGTGTTTTCTACGGTTATTTGAACTAAATTTTACATGAATTCTAAAATTTAACATCTAGTTGATAAGTGTCTACAAAGAAAAAGAGTAAGATATTGCAACCGGCTCACTCCTTACTATGTAAGACAAATATAATTGAAACTTTTTGAATGGTAATGAGTTCCTGCCTATGACTCCCTCTTTTTTATTTATTTTTTATTTTCAAGGGCTAAGGATTCTATTATTTTGTAATTTTTATTTTATGAAAAATATAAATATAAGGCTTTTGCTATATTGTATTTTTAGTTTACACAAAAAATAATTACAAAAATATTTTTGAACCAATTATTAAAAATTTTGAATTACTTTTTAATAGATTAATTTTTTAAATTGAATTGTAAATTGATATATTATAAAATTATCTTCTTATTCTTAAGTCTTTTTTTTTTTTTATTTATTTTGTGGACTTACAAATTATTTTTTCAACAAATACACTTTCAATAAAGATATATAATTATAGACAAAAAAAAAATCATATATATATAGTAATTTCAGTATTTAGTAAAAAAAAATGGAAATTTGATTAAGTATTTTGTCAAGAATTGACTATACATAATTTATGGTACTTAAATAATTTATATGCAATAGTGAAATTAAGTTTCCGCAAACTTATAAAATAAAGTTAATTATTATAAAATTCTATAATTTTATAAAACAATATACAAAAAAAAAAATTTATAAGTTTTAAGAGGATTTTGTTAAAAAAAAATTGTAAGTGTATTATTTTTATAAAATCATCTATTAGATTACAAAATTAAGTTTTAGATTACTTTTTTTATACATAAGTTTTCATGAGATTTTTTAAAATTAAGTTATTTTTCATAAATTTATCACTTTATATAGATTATCTATTTTTCCATAAATCCGATATTTTGTAAATTTATGAAAAATTTTGTAAAAAAAAGCGATGTTTTTTTAAATGCTTTAAAATTACAAAATAATGGGTAAAATCACTGATATTTTATAAATTTATAAAGAATTTTGCAAAAAAAATCATATTTTGTAAATACCTTCAGTTTACAAAATATTGGACAAAATCACCATTATTTTGTAAATTTGTGGAGAATTTTGTAAAAAAATACCATATTTTGTAAATGCCTTAATGTCACGATTCGACTTTTGAGCCGCGACGATCCTAAGGCATGGGTAGGTATAAGGCCACCGAAAACTTATAGGAACCTTGACATACAATCATCCATATCAATATCATGCATATCAACACATACGTGTCTCCCAAGATCTAAACCTGACACTCATGCTAAGTCATCTACATCAATATCATTCTTGATTCATACATGCATTCGTCAATAATCATATCTTAATTCATCTTGCATATCATGACATTCATACATCTATGGCCAATGCCTTAAAGGCTAAAAGAATACCATTCTTTACATGTACTGTTCATTACATTTACCATGAAGCATCTATGAATAGAATCGTTATCTAAACAAAACAATCAAAATAAAGATTGAGCTTTACATTGGTCACCAAAGTTCCGAGGACTAGAGAAGAAGAATGCCTTGGAACTTAACTGATAAACTATAGCTTACCTGAAAAAAATGAAATCACTAATGAGATAAAGCAGTGAGTAATAATTATACTACCATACTTGTGAAACTTGGTGTTTCAAGGATGGTTCACAAGAAAGATTCATGGTTCATGCAATAACAATAACCAATCAATTCAATAACATCAAGCGATTGGGTTCATTAACAATAAATAACGTGTTTGATATTAATAGATCATGGTTTCATTCATCATGTACATATCATGTTTAGAAAAAATAGCAATAACTTGAATAGAGGTTCATAAGTCTTAACATTTCCCATGATAAATGGCATTATGCTCAAAGGCATTACTGAGAACTGAGACATAGAACATATTCAATCATGAACATGGGAGGTAGAGGCTCTTCTTAATGGAGCATACCCTCATCTCTACGCAAGATTGATCAGATCTCACGGCTAGGACACCATAACCCTTCCTAGCCAAGGCATGGATACTTTACTCTATCCATCGGAGTACATTGTGCACAATGCCTGATGTTTTACCTCACATCAGAATTGGAGTTTTCTGCTTTAGGGTCATGGTCATGTAATTTATACAAAGGATAATCATGAATTATGGGTCATAATCATGCATAGGTTCTTAAGAGATTCATATCATGTCATACAATAAGCATGGTCTTGGTTCAATCATAGTTCATGAATACAATGAAGTTAATATCACAAAAATGATATTTATACATACACAATAAACATTTGGTAGTTCATGAAGAAATTAGGCAATTATGCCTCATGGTTCAAAACACAATCATAATAGTATAAGTATCACTCACTTTAATTCCTTAGCTCCAAAATGATCTTGATATCAATTCCTAGAGCAAACAAATGTGATGATCACATCCTCCAT
>CATKHJ010054780.1:0-21033 GCA_949750685.1 Vernicia montana
TTACTCAAGGTAATGAATTCTCTCTTGGCGATTACTTACCTTCATATATAACTAATTAGAACCATCACATGCCATATATCCGTACATGAATAGCACGTCTATGTAAGCAGTAATAAATCCTAATCACATATATATAAGATATAGTATCCCTCAAGTCAAAGGATTATATGCACTATTATGACCTAGATGATAAATAATTGACAAGCAGTAAAACTCCATATTATTATCATCTAACTTCACAATTCAACTATTCATCCTATGAATATCCACGTGTTTGTATCGACATCATATGTCAAGCAGCATGCAACTCACTGCCTCTATAATTATAAGTATTACATACTGATTATAGAAAACAAACAGAGGTGATGGTCTTCCGGAATTAATGATGTCCTTTCATTTAATCCTATGACCTAGAACATATTAAAGTATTTGTTTTGAGAGCAATCTGTCACTCATATTCTTAACACTTGAGAATAGATCCTCTCACAAAATACTTAAGGACTATATTCAATAATATGAAACTTTTTTCACATAATGAATATATTTATCATGCCATTGGGAATTAATATCTACTATTGCATAACTATTATATGGCTCCTAGGGCATATACTACTATCAATGCTCTGCCATGCTCTCCCGCTATCATCAGGTGGTGATAGAAGTTGTTACTTCCCAGAATCCTAGTGCCATTCTTACTCCAGTTCGTGATGTTTTGTATAAAATTCCTTCATAATATGAATAATTTGTAGCCTTTCTCTAAATCTTCATGGCTTGAATATTATCCTCTGAAAGTTTTCTCACTTCTAAATACTGAATGATAGGCTTCCTCCAATCATTAATTTCTTCCATAGGATTGACCAACACCTAGTCAATAATTGGATTGACCTGGACCTCCTTCAACTCTAGGGATCTAAATAGTTCTCCATCCTCTGCAACAGACTTTGCTATCTGAATTACCTTAGAGTTATCATCATGGGGTATTTGAGTCATCTTCCAAGATCCACCCTTATCCACAATCTTTTGTAAAAGATAAAGTGCTTTCTCCAAATATTTTTTCATTGTTTCATCTTTGGTTTGAAAATCACCACGTATTTGATTGACAATCAAGGCTGAATCACTAAAGATTCGGATACTATGAGGCCAAACCTCACACGCTAATTCTAGGCCAGTTATCATAGCTTCATACTCTGCAACAAAAATCAATCATATCACCAACAAAATCAGCCAACACTTAGGCTTTCAACGCTCTTCAAGATTCATACCTAACGTCATTCTTTCCTAACTGAATGGACCAATGAACCAGTCTACTTGATGTTTCAGGTCATTGAAGTGCCTTTCATAAAGGTTGATCCATCTGCACAATGATTGTATGGGATTTAGAATAAGGACGCAATTTCTGTGCGGTAGTGACAACAACTAAGGCTAGCTTCTTTATCTTTGAGTAGCGTAACTCAACAGCTTTGAGCACTCTACTCGCATAATAAATGGGCTTTTGTTCCCTATCTTCTTCCCAAACCAGCACAAATGTTATAGTTTCTTTTCCTACAAATAGATACAAAAATAATATTTCACCTATTAACAGACGACTTAGCAAAGGAGGAAAACTGAGGAACCACTTCAAGGATTCAAAAGCTTCTTGAAATTCAAATGTCCAATTAAATTATTTGCACTTCATAAGGATTCAAAAAAAGGGATGACACTTCCTTACCGAACATGATATGAACTAGCTAAGGGCTATAACTCGCCCATTCAATTTCTGTACTTCATTTATGGTCTTTGGCGGTTGCATGTTAAGTATGGCCAGAATCTTCTCAGGATTGGCTTCAATCCCTCGTTGTGACACCATAAAGCCTAGAAACTTGCCGGCTCGGACCCCAAATGCACATTTATCCGAGTTCAGCTTCATATTGTACCTGTTCAACAAAGAAAAAACTTCTTCCAAGTCTTTAACATGATCTCCTGGCTTTATGTTTTTGACAATGATATCATATATGTACACAGTCACATTTCTTCCTATCTGATCTTTGAACATGAAGTTCACCAACAGCTAATAAGTAGCTCCTGCATTTTTTAGGCCAAATGGCATATTGGTATAGCAATAAGTCCCTCCATCTGTGATGAATGATGTCTTGACCTCATCTTATTGCTTCATGGGGATTTAATGGTACCCTGAGTTGTATCTATGAAACTGTACATTTCAAAACAAGTTGTAGCATCTACCATCTGGTCAATATTGGGCAGAGGATAACAGTCTTTAGGAAATGTTTTATTCAAGTCTGTAAAATCAACACACATGCGATACTTCCCATTAGGTTTCTTGACTTACACCACATTCGCCAACTATTCAGGATAATGGACATCTCAGATGAATCCTGCCTATAATAGCTTTTCCACCTCTTGGGCTATTGCTTCATGTTTGTATAGTGTGAATCTTCACTTCTTCTGCTCGACTGGTTTTATTAAAGGATCATCATTCAACTCATGTACTATTGTGGATGGATCTATCCCTTTGATTTTAAAGGCTCTGGTGGCAAATGAGGAGATATTGGCCTTAAGGACTTGCTCAATCTAACGTTGAATATGCTCTTCTGATTCTGCCCTAATATTGACTGTCTTTTGATCATTGAGTTTGAGATTCACTAGATCATCCACATGTTCAGTCTTGTATTGTCTACGCTACCCTATATCATGATCTAGGATTTCCTTAATAGGTAAAGACTCTTGGCTTCTAAATGCAGCAAGGGCATAGCATTCTTCAGCCATTTTCTGATCTTCCTTAATTGTGACTACTCCCCCTGAAATTGGCATCTTCATTACTAGGTGAAGTACACTAATGATGGCATCTGCATTAAAAAGATAAGGCCTGCCAAGGATAGCATTATAAGAGAAATACATATTAGCAATATAAAATAAGGTTTTTTTAGTCTTCACATATCCTGTTTGATCATCACGCAGCTCAACTACCCATTCCACTGTTCCTTCAGGTTTAATATGTTTTCCTCAAGCCCCACCAAAGGTACAGTTACTGGTTTGAGCTTAAGTAATGTTCGTCCCATGCTTTTGTAAGCTGTCAAAGTAATAAGGTTAACCACACTTCCATTATCTATCAAGATCTGTCTAACAAGATAGTCATTAATGTAGCCTTAAATGACTATGGTGTCATTATGATGTTCTCTCCTAGCTATCATGTCTTCTGGACCGAACCGAATCTCTAGGTATGATCCTCTTACACCATTATAAATAGTCATTACCTCGCGTGAGTTTCTCTTGCGGCTGGATAGTGAAGGATCTCCACCGAAGATTACATTGACTACACCAGCTAGATCCCTTTATTTGCCTTTCTCAATGGCTTCCCTCTTTTCTCTCGGTTCCTCAACCTCCCTAGGTCTTGTGTCCCTCTCCTCCGTTCTCTTGAAAAAATGTCTTAGTGTGCCATTTTCTATCAATCTTTCGATCTCCATCTTCAACTGCCTGTAATTTTCTATATCATGGCCATAGTCTTCATGAAATCTGCAATACTTGTTCTTATCTTGAGTAGTATCTATTGCTGGATCCATCCTTCTTGGCAAGTGAATGCCTTTCTTATTCTCCTTTATCCACATCAGAATCTAAAAATGAGATTCAATCAGAGGTATCCATGCCGATTCTCTCTCTCTGGGTTGGTTCTGCTTCTTGGATTTTGCTAGTTTCTTATCTGAATCCTTTCATTTTAGATTCTTAAGTTAAGTTTCCATCTTCCGTTAATGTCTCCTTCTTTCATCCAACTCGACATACTTCATTGCTATTGCCAAAAGTTCTGAAAAAGTGTCAGGTTTGTGAATATGCAACTTATCAATAAGCTTACCTAACCGAGTTCCTGCTTGCAAAGCCTCAATGGCCGTCTCAACATTGAGATTTTCAATCCGAGTTGCCTCATTATTGAATCTCTCTAGATAGCTGCGAAGTGTTTCATCTTCTTTCTACTTATATGTTTTTAAATCAGTAGTGTGTTTCTTAGGTGGAACATTAGTAATGAATCTTAACATGAATGCTTTTGAAAAGATTCAAAAGAAGTGATTGATCCTCTAAGTGGAGTTAAATACTATCGTAATGCTTAATCTATCAAGGTGGTAGGAAATACCCGGCACATGATAACATTTGTAAAGTCAATAAGTAGCATCTGACACTTGAATTTATGAAGGTGTGGGCCTAGATCTCCTACCGCATTAAATGAGTCAAAAGTGGGCAGCTTGAGCTTAACAGAAAATGTCTTTGCTATAATCTCTGGGGATAAAGGTGACCCTTCAGCCATAAACTTTTCCAACTCAAAGTGGGAAGATTTCAATTCCCTCATGGCCTCAAGCAGTTATTGCTTAAAATTAACATTCTTCTGACCAACTAGGGCCACACTTATAGTATCCAGCTCTGTGTGACGGCGGGATTCAACCTCATCATCGGCATTCTCCTAATTCTCAATATTTTGCTGATTGTCAGCATTCAGATTCGGAGGAGAAGGTGGCAGAGCATTTCTAGGTTTTGTTTGTGGATTATTCTGGCCAGTTGCAAGGTGAAATGGGGGATTAGGCATGGTTACTTAGGATAGAGTTTCTCGAATGACTTGTCATAGTTGGCTTTGAAACTATGATAAGGCAGTACTTGTGATAAGGTTTATGGCAATTTCAAAGATGGGTGGTAATGATAAAGGTTCTATGGTTGACACCCTTATTGGTGTAACAAAAGTGGACCCTTCACCAATTTCTAAATTGGGAAAGTGCAACGGTCCTAAGAGTTGTGCCAAAAGAGAATATCCACAGGTGGATGGAGCAGAACTAGGTGTTTGGATTATGGGAGGATTATGTGCAGGAGGTGGTGTGCTAAAGGTGGTTCCCACTGAAATGATGAGGTTAATGACCAGAGTATCTCTGTTCGCGGTCATTGTTTCAAGAAATCAATCAAAAAGATGAAGATTATCTCTCCCCATAAACGATGCCAAATGATGATTCCCAAAATGATGATACTGAACGGAAGGATCTCCAGGTGGGTTGAATTCTCCTGCAAGAGTAAAGAATACACCGTGAGTATGCTGGACTTAGTGTCCAACAAGACCTTCAATGCCAAAGTTAGTAAAGAAGAAGAAATAATATAATTGAGTGAGCTAGAAGAAGAGAAAATGTAACCTGTCTTTAGCTAATGATGAGTTTGGCTTATATAGTGGTTGTCTGAATGCCTTTTGACATGTTAGCTCCATAACTTATGTAATGATATTCATTTATTGCAATTATGTAACTCCTTTCATTAAAGACTAGATATGTAACCGTCAAATGTCAATAAAGAAGTTCCTTATATCTAAATCTTAATAGGATGTATCCCTTATATCCTTATCTATGAGGATTAAAGATACAGGTTCAAAGTATGCATCATCAAGTGGAATTATAGAAAAGCGAGACAAATAAGTTAGGGTTAGAGAGGAATGCATTCGAATACTTAGGGTAATTGAATTATTTGATTCTTTAAGTCAAGTTGAGATAGTACATGACTCTAATTATATGTATTGATTGAATGTAATTGCTATAAAGGATCAAAGAAGAAGTAAAACACAAGAAGAAGGTGAACATTCCTTTTGTATGTGTTGGAGGGAAGGAAGTTGTATAAAAAAGCTTACTTTGATTAAGGTGAGTGAGAAATATTCTATTATGATGTGTGTCTTGCATTCTTAGATCATATTTATTGTCAAATCATCTTATATATGATATTCAAATCTTTAAAGTACCTTTGAACCTTTGCAATCCTTTGGAAACCCTAGCCATACTTTATTTGTTAATAATGAATCTTTGCTACATTCTAAAGTCATTCATATTATTTGATAAATTGTACCTTGATGTGAATTATTGGTAAGTTTATACTAGGGTTCTCCTTTGTGACCTATTCGGCCATACCTAAACTTTGGTGTGCCTTTTTTTTTTCTTTGTTGAGCTATTAAGATCTTTCCATTTATGAATCATAGAATCCTTATACATATGATATCGAAGTTCCTGTTGTAATGCATATTGAAATTCTTTTGATCTCAATACTTCAATTACTTGAAATTCTTAATAAGGGAATTATATATTCAATGTGATATAATGAGATACTTGATATATTTGATTTATGAGGTTCCGAGTCTTTAAGCAGAAATCCTTGATTGATGTGGATAATAGATCAGACCTTGTGCACACGGTAAAACCCGTGGATAGGGTGAGCATATCCGGACCTTAGCTAGGAGAGGTTTAATGGTCCTAGCCGTAACCTAATTAGTCTTATGACTTTATATGTGATGTGGGAGTAATGAATAATACAGCCTCTACTCAAAATTTCTATACAAGAGAGTATGTAAGGCTTAACCGCTACTCTATTTTCTTATGAGGGAAGCACTCTGCTTTCATAAACTTATCAAGAACAATAGACAATGGTTGGTTTAGTTGAGAGAATTTGTGAGGTTCCTTTATCAAATTCACACCAGTGGTCTTCACATTAGCCCCTGGAGCATGATAACCTGACTGTTGATTCCTTGGCCTAGAACCATGAGTCTTAGATTGGTCATAATTCACTTCTTCTAACTGTAAGCCCAGATCATACAAATCTTCAAAAGTTTTCAAAGGAACCATAAATAGCCTATTGTACAAGGCAGGTAAGGAACCTTTTACAATAAGGCGGACCTGTTCCTTTTCAGTGGGCCTTTTGTCATCTTTGCAACCTTTTCTCTCCATCTCATGATGTAGTCCGAGAAAGATTCACCGGACTTCTATCTAGTGGACTCCAAATCTTTAAGGGTTACCTCAAGCAGAGTGTTGTAACCATACTGAGATATGAAGCTCTTTGAAAGCAAATTCCAGTCTTTTTGCTTACTCTTGCCAAGGTTATAATACCATTTCATCGCAGCCCTATCTAAGAAAGTTAGGAAAAGTTACAAGATTTACTGCTCAGTAACACCTGTTGTGCTCATCAAGGTTGAATACATCTTCAAATGGATATTGGGATCACCAGTCCCCCTAGAACTTAGTCATGTCAGGCACCTTAAACCAATTAGACAGCTTATCAGCACGATCAATAGTTAAAGCACTCAGGGTTTCTATTTTGTCAAAACCCTTCCTCTTCAATAGCTTCTCAATTTGGTACATATGATTTTTCAGTTCCTCATTCTCTTTCGAGGTCTCCTTTTGTTTATTCAAGAGATAGTCATCCATACCCATAAAAGCATCATTAACAAACTCATCCCTATTCTTTGGGTTTAGAGGATCAACTGGTTGCCCATTATCACTAGTTGCCCTAGCAGCATGGGCAGGCGGAGGAATGTGCTCATGCAAAACTTGGTTGATCTGTTCCCTAATCAAAGGTGCCAAACTGGCTTCCATGACTCATCTGATAGTGGCTTCCATTTCTTCAGTTATTTTAATAGTGTTTTCAATTTCAAGCAGTGGGGAAGTATGAACCTGACTTGACATTCCTGAACCTGATTACTCTGAAGTACCAAGTAGAGTATGCCCCTTAGTTACTAACTCTTGAACTGCAACTGATTCTAATCTAGGTGGAGACCGACGAACCAATCTTCCCCCAAGTCATTTCTAGGAAACGTCACTCCACTTCTTACACAGAGCTATGGTTTTAAGACAACATGGTTTAGAATGGATGTTATGATGCATGGGATGCATGGCATGTCGTGATGCATAGAAAATGTATGTAATGTCTAATGCATAGCTTCGTTGAATCGGAAATGGTTCTTATGACCTTACTCTTATACCCAAAATTGTGTGCTTATGACGTTTGATAGATTTCTTTCTTTTCCAAGTTTTTGTTCCCTATCTCTAACTTTGGCCTAAAGGACAAGTGGAAAGTCCTTTAGCGAGGTTTTCATCTTTTTCATTTTTTGTGCTCTAACTTTTATCTAGGCCGCACTTTCAAGTTTTTGACCTAGCAAGCTTTTTCTTTTAACCTCTTTTGGTCTTTTCATTTTTCAAGCATTCATTTTTCTAAAGGGAGCTCAAAGCTTAAGAACTCATTTTATTAAGCTTTTTGGGAAGTTAATTCATCCCTCATTACATAACTTGGATAGAAAAGGAACCTAACAAGACAAGACATGAAGCGTCATTCTAAAACTCATATCCGCAATTCAAGAAAATGTTTTCGTTCCAAGTTTCCATATGGTTATGGTATGGACAACCCAAAATCTACAGAGCTTGCTTATCTAGGACTTCATCTAACATCCCGATGTAGACGAAACTGTGAGCCTCCCCAATGGTATAGTTGCGTCTTAGTATAATATGACCTTTTTAATTCACATATTAGGCTTTGTAACTATAAAACTTGTATCCTATCCAAGCCTCGTTGCTTCTCACCCAATCAGGGATGTGTACTTCATGTTGGCCCATGAAGTCAATCCTTGTTTCGACAAATTCCCAATAGAGGTCAATTTCAAGGTCAGATTTGCCTTTTTTGTTGGACGTTGGGGGTTTTTCTAGTCCATAAACCACATACCTCTCTTTGGTATCCATTTGGATCATCTCTTCATGTGTCCTCTTGTTGTTGGGTGATGCCATTTCTGACTCAAGTACAAAGCTATTCTTAAATGGGTGGAACAAAATTGGTTACATGATGACATGATTCTAACTTATATGATGCATGAATAATTGTATAAGCAAACACATTCGTATGTTATTAGAAGCCTTCCAACCTTATTTCTCCCATACATAAATATTCAAGTCTTTCTTTCCTAGGATTTTTGGTTCTGGCTTAAAAGATCCAACAAGGGGATCATAAGCCCCCATCATCAATATACTCTCAAAAATAAAATAGGCAAACCACAAACAATCTATGGTCCAAGCCCATTTGGTTTCAACTTATAATCCAGCAAGGATGTTAGGCTTGGGCTCATATATGCATAAGACACATTTGGAGAGTCCTAGAGGAAATTTCTAAATCATTACATGGGTAAAAATTGGCTTAAGACTTCAGCTCCCACAAGCGAGAAATGGGCTCATACTTCTCAATGGGTTAGAGGCCCAAAGGTACTTAATATACTTGCCTAAGTCTTTTCATACCCAAAGGTACAGGCTTATTAATGGTAATATTGATTTAGAATCCTAGAGGTCGAGTAGAGCAAAGGGAATTTTTCCTCAATATTACTAGAGGGTTAAAGGCTCCCAGTCAACGGGTGTTCGTGTGATTAGTGTCGTGATGTAGGCCCATGCAAAACTAAAAAACTTAGCATTAATAAAGACCATATCTCCGGTGGAGTCTCCATTGTCATGATCAGGTTTCTAGCCCCGAGTGGATAGATCCTACATTGTTTTTCAATAGAACATTAAAGGAAAGACTAAAAGGCCGGGACCCAATAGGAGAAAGGGAGTTGCCACCTAATTTGTTAAAAAAAAAACTAGGAAAAATAGGGTGACTAGATTCCTTGCTTGTTACCTAACCATCCGAATACAAGATTCTAGGTAAGAAAGTTAGGTACGAACCTGGGAAGGTGTTAGGCACCTAGGTTGCCCAGCTGTAAGGCTGGCTTCCACTGTAGGTTAATATTAATGCTATGCATAACACGGCTTTGTTAGACATTTTTAGTTATATGACAGTTTATATCACGTTATAGAAGTTCACCCCAACATATAGTTTACCCAAATTTAAATAAGTGAATGGAGCATAAAAACCCTAATTGATTATGAACATGCCATTGATTAGACTAAGTTACTTACTAATAGGCCAAACCCCAATTTTAGTTGGTTTCTACACATGCCAACATGCCATCCTATTTTGCTTAACCAAAACATGCATTCTTTCTACCAAATTATGAATTGGTTCGAGTTGAGTTCAAGTAAACAAGCAACAAATAAACATAAATAAAATAGCTCAAACATGCTTTCCAAACAATCAAACAACCTAAATCATGCTTTATCTCTAATCAATTTTAAGTTATTAATTTATCAACCTAAATAAACATGCATTCTAAGGGGATTACCTAAATTAAACTCAATTAAGATCCAATTACATGAATAAAATAGAATCATGAACTTACTGAATTGATTAGCGATCACAAAATCCTAAGTTTAAAGCATTATATCGAGATTAAGGGAGGGGAATCCTTCAAAAGGTGAATGATATTTAATTACAACCCATGAAAATTCAAAATAAATAAACAACTATGCTAGTGGACTAGTTCAGATCCTTTTGGACTGAGAAAAGGGTCCTGGGAACCCATTGGGGATGAAAACGTACAAGAGAAAGAATCAAAAATAGGTCTAGAACCAGACCAAGGGTGTGCACCCCAGACGTGGGCAGCGTGCATGACTTGAGTTTCAGCTCCTCTTCTGCGCCTTCTTCAATCCTCCGTCCGATCTCCAATTGTTTCTCGCTCAGGTTCGCTCGGGCATTTCTTAAAGGATTCTCAGAAGCTGAAAAACACAAGTAACAACACTCCAAACCACATTAAAATTAGATCAAGCAAAATCATAACAAACATGTATTAACTAGCAAAAAAATCCTATACCAAAGCAAAACCAAAACAAACAAATTCTAATCGTACAAAAGAAATAAGAACAATTATCATACACTAAAAGGAAACTAAATGACCAAGAACACAGACTCAAACCTACTAATAACATGCATTGAAAATCACAAAATGAAGAATACACAATGAAAATCATGTTTGGACACATAAAATCATATAAGAATTGAGTTGAGGTGATTGAGGACTCGCCTCAATCCGCCTCCACTTTTATTTACATGATTCAAAATGAATTAACTTCAACATTAATGAAGCCAATACCGATTTAGGATCAATACCAATCATGTATATCAAATTGTAGTTGAATATGAATAATAAATGACCAAGTAACTTAAATAATCGTGATTTGGAATGAAAACGAAAAAGGAATCGACCGAAAACTTGTTTCAATCATCCATTTTCCTTTCAATCAACAGTATTACATCAATCAAATATCCAACAAATATAAACACATGATCAAAAATCAGTTATAAGGTTTGAACAAAGAATAATATAAAATAAAAAAAAAGTGCCAAATCAGAAAAGAAATCTATTAAGAACTTGTCTTAATCGTTTCCTTTTCCTTGGGATCGCTAATAACATGAATAATCAACATACATGAATGAAAAATAATAGATTCACGAAGAAATATATGATCACATGCATGAATATGAGATATACAAATGAATAAATAGAAAGGAAATTGTAAATAGAAAGGAAATAAAAATCCACCATTTAAACCATTCTTTTGGCTAATTCAGATTCATTTAAGAATCTGAGGCAATAGGAATTCATGTTTTGGTAGATGAACCCTCAAGTTTACATTTTTGTACCTCTTTTGTTCCTTGAAGTGTGTTCACAAGCTTAGAGTTCTTAAGTTTTCTGGTGGTTTTCTTGCTCAAGAGATGGGAGGAATGAAGAGTATTAGGGTTTCTCTAGTTTAGAATTCGGGTTAGGGTTTCTCCACTCTAGAAAAATGGTCCTTCTTTTAGAAAAACCTCTTGTTTTTTATAGTTTGGCTCCAAAAAAAATTTTTCATTTTGAAAAGGAAGATTTTTGCCTAATTTAGAAAGTTAATTGCTCAATTAACTCCCTAAATCAGAGATTCCAATCTCTTCCCCTGTTAGAAACTGACTTGGGGGAGATTGGGGCTAGATAAAAAGCAATCAAGCTTGGGAAAAATGGATTAGAGGCCCAACAGACTAGGGGCTCGCCTTGCTAAGGCATGGGGCCAGTGGTCAGGCTTAGGCTCGTGGCCTAGGCCCATGGCCCTTCAAGCCTCCAGAGGACTAAAAGGCAAAAATATTAATCCCAGGGATCGAAATGTAATTTTTCACAAATAATTTTAACTCCCCAAAAATAATATTTAAGCATCGAAGCATCGAAAAATTGAAAACAATTTGAAATTCTCTCCCCTCGAGTGAGTTTTCTGGCAAAAACTCTAAAAACAATATTTAAAACTCAGAAGACCGAGCTTGTGAACCACTACTCTGAAAGAACAAATCTATCCATCATCATTGAGTTTTAAGGATGAAAATTAAGTGTTCACAGGGAGGAAGCCTAATGTTGCATATTTTTATCCTTTTGGTTGCAGATGTTTTGTGCTTAACAATGGAAAGGTTAGCCTTGACAAATTTGATGAGGCAATATTTCTTAGTTATTTTTCTCATTCTAAAGCTTATAGTCTTCAAAAAAAAAAAAGAACTCTCTTAGTTGAATCAGTTCATGTTGTTTTTAATGAGTTTTCTTCCAAGAATTTGAATGGGGATGACCACACAATAGCCATTGAAGATATGATGGAAGACTTAACTATGAAGGAACAACATGGAATTGAGCAAGAAAAGGAGATTGAAAGTGAAGATACACTTCAAGAGCCTACTTATCAACAAAAGGAAGCTCAATTTTTAGGGTAAAGAATGAGGTGAAGGACACTCAAATCATTAGAAATCCATCACAAGGTGTGAGGAAAAAATCTAGAGTCCATAACACTTGTGAGTATGTAGCATCTCTCTTACAAGTAGAGCCAAAGAATGTGGATGATGCTTTAAGGGTTGATCATTGGATTCTAACTATGCAAAAAGAGCTGAATTAATTTGAGAGAAATCAAATGTGGATACTAGTTCCAAGACCACAAGACCATTTGATGATCGATACCAAATGGGTGTTTCAAAATAAGTTTGGTGAATCCAAAATTGTGGTAAGAAACAAAGTAAGGTTAGTAGCTGAAGGTTACTTAAAAAAAATGTATTGATTACGATGAAATTTATGCTCACGTAGATATATTAGAAGATCTCATGATGTTATTTTCCTATGCATGCTTTAAAGGTTTCAAACTTTTTCAAATTGATATAAAAAGTGTTTTTCTAAATGGATATATAAAAGAGGTGTACATTGAACAACCTCCCGATTTTGAAAATCTTAGATATCCAAATCATGTTTTTAAACTCACAAAAGCACTTTAAGGTTTGAAACAAGCTCCAAGAGCTTCGTATGAAAGATTCCGTACTTTTCTTATTCAAAATAGCTTTTCAAAAGGAAAAATTGATACAACCTTGTTTATAAATTATGTTAGAAATGACATCTTCATTGCTCAAATCTATGTTGATGATATCATATTTGGTGCTACTAATGAATCTCTTTTCAAGGATTTTTCTAAATCTATGAAGGGGGAGTTTGAAATGAGTATGATAGGAGAGCTTAATTTCTTCTTGGGGCTACAAACCAAGCAATTGGAAGGTGGCACATTGATAAATCAATCCAAATACACCAAAGAACTTCTAAAAAGATTTGGGATTCACAACATCAAGCCTCACCTTACATTAATGAGCACATCAACAAAGCTAGAGGTCAATGAAAAAGGCAAAAATGTTGATTCTAAACTTTATAGAAGCATGATAGGTTCATTTCTATATTTGACTACATATAGGCTTGATATTCCTTTTAGTGTATGCATGTGTGCAAGGTTTCAATATAATCCAAAAGAATCACACATCACTGGAGTCAAAAGAATCGTGAGATACCTTGTGGACATTTCAAACCATAATTTGTGGTATACAAAGGACTCCTCATTTGATTTAATTGGTTACTCTAATGCTAATTATGGAAGATGTAAGATTAATTGGAAGAGCACTAGTGGTACATGTTAATTTTTAAGGAACATGCTAGTCTCATGGTTTTCAAAGAAACAAAATTCAATTGCACTATCAATCACGGAAACTAAGTATGGAGCAGCTGCAAGTTGTTGCACTCAATTTCTATGGATGAGAACTTAACTTGAAGATTTTGGGCATATATTTCGTGGCATCCCCATCAAGTGTGATAATACAAGTGCTATGAACCTTTTTAAAAATTCTATTCAACAATCAAGATTAAAGCATATAGATATTAGGTATCAAAGCATATAAACCTTTCATGGCATCCCCATCAAGGGTGATATTACACTTGATTTTATGGACACAAATCATCAATTGACTAACATCTTCACCAAGCCATTGGACAAGGAAAGATTCTATTTCATAAGGAAGGAACTAGGTATGATTGACACATCTAAGGTATAATCTTTCCTCAACTTTTTGATGTTTGAATGAATGTGTACCTTAATGTGCTTATTTGTATATTGATTTGTGTGTTTGCATAGATTGATAAAAGAAGTGAAATTCTCATGATTTTTTATTACTCTATTTTCAATCCACAATAATTTATAGCCAAGTGATGAGTTATGAGCAATTTGATATGGTTATATGAGTTAAATCCCTCTCAAACTTCAAATTTTCACACCTTTGTCAAGTTAGAAATTTTGCATTCCTCACACCTGTTACCATTCACTGAAGCCCGTTACCCCTACCGCGCCCCCCCCCCCCCCCCCCCCCCAAAAAAAAAAAAAAGGCAAAAGTTCATATTTTAGGCAATAACCAAATTAAAGCTCGTTAGCATAACGATGGTTACCATTCAAATAGTAACACTCATTCCATATCCTTCAAGATCGTTACCTTACGAAAGCCAAGAATTTGAAAATTCAGGCAATAACCACTTTTATGCTTGTTACTATACAGTAACCCTAATGAACCTTCATAGGTAACAATGGTTACGATGCTTCCCCTTTTACAAACCTATTCCCTCTCCCTCAAACTCACCAAAACCCATCTAAATCACTCTCCAGTAACCCTAATCACTCTCTCAACATGGTTAAAACCAAATATGTAGGAAAGAAAGGGAAAGGAATTGATTTGGGTGAAGCTTAAAGAAGTAGGAAGAAAGCAGTTAAAGGACCATTTGGGTTGGTATTTCAAAATGAAGATCAACAAAATAGGTTAGAAATTCTCTAAGGAAGAGACAAATGGGTAAGTGGCTGCCCCGTTTCTTTTAATCTTTTACATCTACTAGGGTTAAAAGATTTTGTCACTAGATATTGCACAACTTTTTTTGGGTCTTCTCGATTTGCCTACATTCATAAGGGAATTTATAAGCAACTCACATGAATTCTTCACTACACTGATGGTTTCATAGGGATGAGACTTTTAGGTTGAATAGGGTAGATAAAACCCTCTCACCTAAACAACTAAGAGAAATCATATCCCTGCAACCTGAGGGCTATGCTGAAGTGTCTGAAGGCTTTGATGCTAAGGTCGTATAGCAACAATTGACTAGGTTGCCCAATTATGACTTAAGGAGAGCCAAAACAACTAAGCTAAAAGACATATCCCTTAAGGTTTTTCATCATTTTCTCACATGTTATATTTGTTAAAGGGGATAGCAATGGTGTTGTGAGCCAAAAAGAGTTATTTGGCTTGTGATATGTGGTGGAAAACAAAATTTTGATTGTTCAAGGTGGTTGATTTAGTGCTTTAGGGAAATGTCTCTAAAAATAAAAAGGGAAGTTGCTATTAGGAATGTATATATGTTACAATGATAGCAAGCCATTTTAAAGTGCTTCCTGAGAACAATGATGAATATTATGTCCACCTTACCCCCAAGGACTACATTCATATGGGCACTTTGAGAGACATAACCATAACTGTCAAAGTGGGTCAAGATGATTGGCAATTGTGGTTGCCTTCGAATAAAGCAAGAGGATAGTGATGAGGAAGATAATGAGGAGGATACAAGGGTTGAGACAGAGCCACATGTTGGAGGAGACACTTATATAGCTAGACCTAGTGTCATCCCAAAGAAGTGAAGAATGGCTCATCAATCAGAGTCTCAAGACCAAGACTCGACCTTTACTAATTTTCTTTTGAGATAGGTATTGGATAAGCTAGAACTCTTGGATGGAAAATTCACCTCTGATCCCGCATGGATGCTTTTGAGAAGTAATCTAATGAGTTGTACACTTCCCTTAAAAAAGGCATCGATGAGGTCGTCGCCAAATAGGTGGCTCTTCGTGAAGCCTTTCAGACCTTGAGGAGAGATATCCTTGACACTAGCCTCCCTACTTCTGACTCTCTCTTTGATCTTGCCCCTACATTTGGCCACCTGACATCTAAGCTCACATAGCATTTTCTATTTCATGTTGTCTCTCATCTACTTTTGGCACATTTTCTTTGTGTATATATTTTATAGTTCATTTGGCTCATTTATGGTACATTTCACATATTTAGTTTTGTGGGTGATTTTGAACTATATTGAGTTGTATTTGGTAAATTTTTCTTTGTGTTTCATTCCCGCTCCTATTTTGAGGTGCTTATGGCACATTACCATGCAATTTGAGTTGTGCTTTGGAAATGGAAGTTGACAGGTTATTATGCTTTGATATTTTGATTTATGATAGATTGATGGAATTCTTTTTTGATACTTTGATTTTTATTACCTTCTTTATTATGACAAAAAGAGGGAGAATTGATATTTTGCTTTGATTTATTTGATAATTGAATATTAGTTGAACATAAGTTGATTGAGAATATTGTGATTAATTAAGCATATTGTGCATACTAAGCAATTTTATATATAACAAGTTGTTTATTGATTATACAAATTGATTTGGTTGTGCATATGCTGACAGGCAAATTTTAATTGTTGATTGTTGAATTATAAAGTACTTGGACAAGTTTTGCACATGTTGATTGGTTGTACATGAATTGTAAATTGTTCATCCAAGGACTTAGTCTTTTCATCATCAAAAAGGGGGAGATTGTTGTCTCCATGTTTATTTTGATGATGCCAAAACTTTGTTTAAATCACATTATTACTTAACCAAATCTTGCAAAAGTTGCAAAGTTAAATTGCAGAATTACAAATGGTAACACTAGTGAATGAAGCTTGTCACCCCAGTTACCAAAATGTCACCATGATTACTTCTGATGCTCAAAAAGCATGAAATGGGCATAAGTAACTTTCACCATGGTGATCAATTGGTTAAGCCCGTTACAGTCTCAAGTTTCACAGTGGTTACTAATCATTCACCATCGTTACCCATATGCATATCAAAATTAGCAAATCGGGCTGAGGCAAACTTCACCATTTGTTGGCGGTCAGATTTCTGGCCCCTGGTGGATGGACTCTGCACTGCTTTTTAACTTGGAGTTAGGGGAAGACGAATTGGGCTAAGAACTAAACAGAGAAAGGAGTCGCCACCTAGTTTTTAAAAACTAGGAAAAGATAGGTGATTAGGATTCCTTGCTTCTTACCTAACCACCTTAATCCAAAGATCTGGGTAAAGAAGTTATGTATGGACTTGGGAAGGTGTTAGGCACCCGAGCCAGCCTAGCTGTGAGACTAGTTTCCATTTACTGGTTTAATTTAATTTAAGATGGGTTGGGCTTTTATTAATGATGACAGCTTATTTCATAAAAACAAATCAAACCAATTGCATTCAATTAATGAATTTATCAAAACAAGTAATGATTAAATAATAATAAAAATTAACCTAATTACTAACCATTTCAATTCTCAATTTCATACAAATCAAGCAAAAATATAAATTTACCAAATTAATTTAAGCATAATCATGAAAATTCCTAAGTCTAGTCCTAATTACTAAAGGAGAAAGAGGGGGAATCATCCACTATTTGTTTATTATAAATTACAAACATATTAAAAGGATATAAGCAAAATGAAATTAAAGAAAGCATTAAAATAAAATATATATAAAAAAAAAAAAAAAAAAGGCAAGAGTGCACATGGGGCACATGGGGCAGTGTGTGCCCCATGGATGGGGTGCAAGCTGCTCTTCTGGACAGGCCTTTGTTTTTGCCTTTCTCTGTTTCCTCTGCTTCTGAATTTTGATCGCCTCTTTTGGATGAGCTATATTACGAACGAAACTCACAAAAACTCAAACAAAATCATTATAAAGTATAGAAATATAAGAAATCATGAGAAACAGAAAAGGAAGTGGCGCCATCCTTGGTCTGCGCCCCATCATGACTTAGGATGTGCCCCATGTGCACAGGAACGAAAAAAAATTTTCTTTTATCTTTTTTCACTCAAAAAATTTACCTTGATACTTTAATTAATCAAAAATTATATTTAAGAACGAGTTGTGGATAAACATTTGACTTCGATGAATTAAGAACCGGTCTTAATCACCGAAAATCAAATTAGCAAACTCATGAACAATTAATAGATAAAACAAATTAATGCATGAATAATATGAATATAGAAAATTAAAAGAAAATCCATCTTCATAACCTATCCCCAGGCATTTTGGATCATGGGAGATCCAAAAGCACCGGGAATCCTTAGTTTTGGATTTTAGCCCTCAATGGCTATGGTCACGATCTTTACCTTTTATTGATCACTAGAGTCATTCACCAATTTTGATTCTCAAGTTTTTTAAAGATTTTGCTTTTTTGTTTGTTTTGCCTCTTTTAATTGGAAAAAACCCCCTCTCTCACTATTTTCTTGTTTTTAATTCCCTACCTTAGCTGTATAAAAAAGGTTCCCAAAGTCCCAAAAATTCCCCCTAAAGGTAGGTTTCAACCTCTATTTATAAGTTGAAGCCCCCTTTCAATTTTGGAAAAAAAATCATTTCCCATTTTAGAAATATCTTTTAATTTAGTAAAATATCTTCCTTTTTATTTAGGAAATAATCCTCCTGAATATTCACTTGCCTTATAGGTTTTGAACGGATTAGAAAGGAAATCAGACAAGAGAAATCTTTTAAAAAGGAAACAATTGACTGAACACGTGGGGCCCAGGCCTTATGCAATGGAGCTTGAAAAAAAAATTGAAAAGGCCATATATGGGGCGCACACCCAGGGCTGCGCCCCATGGATGGGAGGGGTCATTTTCATTTTCGAAAATGAACAGTAATTGGATTCAAAAATTAACGGTAATTAGAGCACCACTTTTCGTTCATTTTCACCTCGCCAATATAGCCATCATAATGAGAAACAGGCGAAGCTTCTAGCCCTTTCATTCTTATTCACGAATGAATTGGGAAAGCTAAAAGAAATATTCGATTCTGACTCCAGGCCTGTGCCCCTCCCTAGGAGGCGAATTTCAAAATTTTAGATTTTTCTCGTCTGTTATTTTTCCGGTTTCGTTTTACCTTCTAAAAATTTTAGAATCAAGACTTGTGAACTTTTCTTGTAACAGAAGAGACTACTGTCTTTCTTATCGAGCTCTAATGGTCAAAAATTAAGCGTTCACACCATGGTTACTGATTCGTAACACCCTTAAAGCCTAAACAACGTAATGCTCATTACCAATTGTGTCAAGGGTTTTGACACGTTGTTTTCAAGCAAATCTGTAAAGTATCAAAAAGTCATTGGGAGATTATGTAAAAGTGAAAAATGTCATTTTTGTACCAGAACAACTCTATTTTTCAAACTAGAAATGAAGTACTATATAAGAGGGAGTTTATACAAAAAGAAAATAAAAATCAAAGTGCAAAAAACTTTCATCTTTAAAGATCAAAAGTCATACTATGTTTTTAGAACACACTTTGTTGAAATCCTTATTCTTTGTGTTCTTTGATTTTAAGTTCAAATCTTAAATCTGTAAAAGTGTTTGTGTATGTATCTTTGAGAGACTTAAAACCTTAAACTCTTCATTTATTTTTTATCTTGGGCAAAATCCCGTAAAATTATTATAAAGGGAAAAATCCCAGATAAACTATTGTAAGCGTTGGGCGCAATCCCATAGAATCTAGTGGAACCCTAAGTTGTGAACTTGGGAGAAGTGGACGTATGATAAGAGATTAGTTCCAAATCACTATAAAATTAGCTAAGTTTTTTCTTCTTTAACTCTTATATTTCACACATTGTTGCATATAGTTGGGGGAATTGCATTTTGTATTTGAAATTCTTTTAAAATACAAATCTCTTATTCATGCACACACAACAGACACACCCCACCCCCCCCCCCCCCCCCCCCATATAAGGTTTAATAAGAGATTTCTAACCATCAATCAATCTCTTGAACAATATGTTTTGATGCAATTGTACATTGAGTTCTTAACTCACATATTTATTATTCTACAAAAATTTTGGATAAGCAGTCATTCTTCATGATTTTTTTTACTTTATTTTGATGTTATTATTAATTTCTTTTTGAGAGGTATAGACGATCTCATGATTTGTTGGTCACATAATAGTTATTTTATGTTTGTCTCATTATCATTGGTTTAGTATGAAACTACTCTAGATTATACAATTTTATTTTTCCATAGATTAGTTGTGTTACCCTAGTGGACTGACACTACATATTAGAAGCTTATACGAGCACTAAGAATAAAGAAAGATAAAATAAACTGAGCTAAAACAAAGTTGGAGGTAAATTAAAATGGATAAACTTAATGCCATTATTATGTGCAAGGGTCCTTGTTGCCACAAGATAGACTAATTTTAGGTGCTTGACAACATTTAGAATATTTTGAAATTAGTTATATGAGGTGTCCCCTTTGCCCTTAAATTATGACATGGTGTCTTTATCCCTTTGTCAAGCTATGTTGAACTAGCTTAAGGACTACCGAATTTCAACCAGTAGAATTCTTTACCTTTCCTTTGATGTTAGGCTTTTCACTCATTTGATACTCTCGTCTTTTGATAAGCCAAAACAGGCTTTTCATATGTCTTCTGCTGGATAATAATAAGGGAAAATTTCAAAAATAACCTAAAAACACCAATAAATAACATTCACACGGTTAAAATAATTTTATTTCAAAAATATGATCATAACTACAAATTATATCTTCTATACGGTACAAATCTTTACTTCATCACCGCCGTCTTCCACGTGGGGCTCACGGAATTCAGTTAAATGCAAAACAAAGAGATTGTGCATAGAGACACAAAAAAGACTCTCCTTGTCTTGGTTTTGTTGACTTATGAGTGTGGCTACCACTATTTTTAACAAATTCTTAAGAATTACACTTATTTATTTTTTATTAAAAAAATAAAGGATTTTGTAAATGAGTGCCTTAATACATTATTTAAAAAATATTTAATGCAGACAAAATTAAATAAATTTATTTAAAAATTAAAGAAAAATTAGAGATTTTTAAAAAATATATTTAATCTCATTCACAGTCATAAAAATAATAGGTCAATTTTATTTTTTGTGTTTAATTTATTTTTAATAAATTTATATAATTTTATTTG
>CATKHJ010054794.1:0-11631 GCA_949750685.1 Vernicia montana
TTTTTTTTTTTTTTTTTTTTTTTTTATCGCATGTCTATCTCATAATCAATTTTCTTTTAAACCTACTATTAAATTTTAATTATCAGTTGGGTATTTTTCCCAAATTATCAAATAATATGCCAAATTTGTTTCTTGTATAGCTTTGTATGCCAAATCATACAAAGGCTTATTTTCCAGTCAACCAAACAAACAAGTACAATAGGGTACCAAAATCCAAAAAGTTAAGATGCTCAATATTCGTTTCTTTCAAGTCCCTCCAAATTAACTACAGTCAATCCGTATGTATACATATTAAAGATCCTGATTGCTGTGTAACCCTGTCTTTCATATGGCCTTTTTTTTTTTAGATCAAGCATATACTTCGATCAGATTAATTATCTCATGTATATCATAAACAAATTTCATTACGAATTGAATATGAATCATTATATCTCATCATTTATGTATTAAAAAACTACTCGATAGATTTTGACTATAAAATTTTATTTCGAATTAGTAATTTAAGAGTAAATTCGATTAGGATTTTGAGAATCTTTCATGATAATCATAATATTTTTTTTTTTTTCCAAAATGTATGTATACATTTCATTTTAAAGCTATTTTAGTTATTTTTATTTTCAGTCATATGTTAATTCCATTTTGTAGTACAGTATTAGTACAAATATTTAACCCAAATCAGACAATTAACATGCCATTCTCTCCTAGTCATCATTCTTGTAGTCATTGTTACTTAATAATAAATATATGTATATAGATTGGAGGCTAAATCCAAACCCTTACCAACTCTCTTGGGCTGTTTGTAAAAAAAAAAAAAAAAAAAAAACTCTCTTGGGCTACCATGGACAAGAAAGAGAGCTCAAAAGTTCCATTTCAAGAAAACCCTTTAATTACTAATATTACTCCAAGAATCTCATCAACACCTCTTCAAGAAAATATTTCAGAAGAAGATGAGTTCAAAGAAAGAAGAAGATTAAGAAAGTTTCTTGGAGTGAGGCAGAGACCTTCGGGGAGATGGGTTGCTGAAATCAAAGACTCTTCACAAAAGCTAAGGCTATGGTTAGGAACTTTTGATTCAGCAGAAGAAGCTGCCATGGCTTATGACAGTGCAGCTAGACTTCTAAGAGGAAGAAATGCAAAAACCAACTTTGTTTATGATCATGGAAATGGAATTCTTGATACCCACCAAGAAAATTTCAGGTATCTTGGGAAAAATCCAAGATTGTATCAAATTCTTCAACTTGCAGTTATGAAGAACCATGCAAGATCATCATTAGCTTTTAATAATAATGATAATAAAATTACTCCATGGATGGATCAAAATTTTGATACCATGGTTGAAGATACTATAGTCTGTTCTTCAGATCAAGATTGTGGGAGTAGTGCTAGCAGTAGCAGCAGCAAGATTTGTGGGTTATCATTTGGTAGTGCTAAGGTTTATTCTTCTGTTATTGTAGCTCCTTCTTTTAGTGCTTCTTCTTCTTCTCTATGTCATCAAGGAGAACAAAACAAATTCAAAGAGGTTTAGTGTATATACAAATTTAAATCATCACTTCTTCCTCTTCTTTTTTCCCCCTCTTGTCTGTGTTTCATATATGCTTTGGAAAACTTTGTGTTTAATTTAGTTCAAAATTGTTCTCCTTCAAATTTTGGGCTAAAAGGATATTGGGCCCCTCAGCTTTGCCTAATTTGACTATTAAACTATTATAATTTTATTTGTTAACATTGAACCCTCCAATTATTATTTTCTAAACATTAAAGACTTATTTAAAGTAGTTAATCCAATTATTATTTTCTAAACATTAAAGACTTATTTAAAATAGTTAAAAAGGGGATGGATGTCATGTACTGTTAAATCGCGTGAATGAAAAAAAATAATAATAACTGAAATACCTGTGATGAGAAATCATTGATTAACACTTAAATAAATAAATAAATAAATTATTGATTAACACTTAAATAAACTCAAATCCAAAAAGTATAAAATCTAAATTAATTTCTAAGATTACTAAAACGATATTTAATTCCCTTTCAAATCACCAACCTCAAAATTATCTGCCATGTTTTTTCTCCTTACCCCCTAATTAATTTTGTCTTCCTTTCACTCGTTGTTTGTTACTAAAATCACAACCCATCTCCACCCTCACCCCTCCTCCCCTCCCCCAATCCCGATCCATCATTCTTCTTTACCAATTCCAAAAAAATTATTTCAACTCAAATCTTGTAAGCAAGAGAGGAAAAAAAAAAATAGAAGAGAGAAAAATAAGAAACACCTCTTTAGAAATCATAATTTTCTGGCAATAAAGAGAAAGTGAGGCATTATGTATGGTTATGAGATGATGGGGATGACAACAAATTTGGAAAAGTAGATTGATAGAAGTCTATACCTGGAATTGAAAGAAAATAAAGTCATTGTTGATATTAATGTGTTTTTGAATGGGTTTCAATCATCGATATGGATAATGATTTTAAGCAGTGAAAAATTACTACTTTGTAAATCTTAGAATAGATAAATAAAAAAGAAAAAAATGTTGTTTCATCAAATAGATTGAGAATTGAAGAGAGAGAGAGAGAAAAAAGGGTTAAGGAAAGCGTTTGTGTTTTAGCTAACCATGGTGAAAAATAATTAAATTTTTATTATTAATAAGTCTGATGTGGCAAGTCATTAACGACATATTAATACTATTTCTGATAAATGTTAAATAAATCTTTAATGTATAAAAAAATAATAGTTAAAGGGTTCAATATAAACAAATAAAACTATAAGACTCAATAGCAAAATCAGATAAAATTTAGGACCCACGATGCCTTTAACATCAAACTTTGATGGTATAAACCATATATAATAAGAGATTCATAACTTCCATGCATGAATAGTATTGAATACGTCATTATAGTAGTAATTTTGTTGATCGTTGGAGTGAAGAAATTCTTAGATAGATTAAGTTTAAAAGATATTTAGTTATTTTCGATGTAGTAATATGTGTACACCCAAATCAACTAATGATAATATTTTAAAAATTGAGATGGTTATATTTTTTCTTTTTCTAATTAAAAGATATCAATATCCTTTTTATATCCCCTATTATTTTCTAATTGGCCTAGTATATATCCCTAGTATAGTTAAGTTGAATTTACCACGCCAGCTATAGACTAAACCTAACACATCATTAAGTTATAATAAATTTAAATTTTCAAATCAAGTGGAATTAATAGTTATAATCACAAATTCACTATCATTAAAATCTAAATATTTAGTGATTAATATTTTCTCTATTTATAGGCATTCGACCATATATGAGGGCAAATTATTGGGTATATTGAGTGCATTAAGAAATAATGCACCCTATATTCAAAGGCAGATCTTTATAGGAATATAAAGGAGTTATGGCCTCTAAAATTTGAAAATTTTATAATTTTTTTAAAAAAAAATTAGTTATATTTTTAACATTTATCTCCTCCAAAATTGAAAAAAATTATGTAATATAATGAGATGCTTTTAATTTAACTCTTCTAAAAATAAAATTCAAGACGTAAATTTATAAAAGGTGAATTCATTTTCATCACAGTGAAGACAAATAATTTATTATTAAGTTTATTTATTTTTTTTTTCCAAATTATTATTAAGTTTATTTGATCCAAGTAAAAGCACGTTCAGTGCACCCTAAGATTCTGAATAGAATCCAATTCTTGAAATAGAATTGCATTTTTTTTTTTAATTCACAAATAATCTAATGAGTAATAAGAGAATTTTAATCCGTTATCATTTTCCTATATAGGCTGTGATGTTGACACCACCACCATCATAATTTGTCATCTACATTGTCGTTTTCTCACATCAATTGAACTATTGCTCCAATCAATTTAACAACGTGATCAACATAAGTTGGTAACTGATGATTCAATTTAAATAGAATTTTGGTTTTTGGGGAATTTTGACTTCAATCAAGGAATACAAAATTCCTTCTCGATTAATATTTGCTGTAGAACATCCTAATCTTTCGAAAACGACAACCGAGCAACAAATATAAAGATCATGCCCTAAATTCTTTGCTTTCGAGTTTCAGCCACTTGAATAGCAAGATGATCAAATAAGCAAGAACTTCAATTTGGAACATGTAATCAAAGGACCTTATGCAGATTTTTTTTTTTTTTCTTTTTTTTAAATCACAGCTCAAAATAAGACAGATATAGACAAATACAAAGATAAAATCGAATGTTAGTACAGTTAAAAAGGGAATCAAAATACCAAAACAAGTACTTGAACCAGTCTTTCAATTGATTTAACTTATCCAAGTTGAGTCATAGGTACAAAACATAGGCACTAAAAGCCAAAACATGAAAAGGGGAATGAGCATCCTTGATTAGTCAAATTTTAATCAACTACAATAGAATTAAGAAGGGATAAAGGAAATGGAAAACCCTGAAATTTAAGAATCCCACTTTAATCTTTTCACATGAAAGAAAATATGGAATAATAAATTCAGTAAAGTAAATAGGGAATAACAAGTCAGCAGAAAATTCTGGACCAATAATTCAGAAAAACAAAAAAAAAAAAAAAAGCAACAAAACTGCAGAATATCCTCAGCTCGATTACGTTTCCCAGGAATCTCTCTTTTCTATTAAGTGTTGAAAGTTAAGTCCCCAACCAAAATTTTTTAAATTTTGGTTGGTCCTCATGGTAGACTATAGAATTGTAATTAATTTTCATGTACACTCTAGTTTGGCTGGCACAAGGAACATGATACCATCAGACTCACATTCCATGAGTACACATCAATTTAGCAGATTCTCTAACAAGTTGGTACTCAATAACTGTATTTGTTTTCCTTCACTTTCAAGCAGCAATGACGATAGTTTGTCTCCCACTTGGAAACTTCTTCCAACGATGGTACTTTTTTTTTTTTCTTTAAGGTAAGAAACTAGCAAACTACTTTTTGACCACCTGCTTAAGAAAATGACACATAATTGGCAGCCAATTAACTCTTCCATTACTTCCATGTCTACAAAAACATGCTGACACCATTTCTTTCTATTTTCCGGGAAGAATAATGCATTCAGACAGTCATAAACTCTTAAGAAATAAGTGCATAGTGAACGCTGGGGCCACATACTTTCACATTTATACAATCTCATATAGAAAAAAAGATCTAGTTTAAAATGAGAGTTGGTTCATGCCTATACATGTCAAGGGCTCAAAGCTTGAACTGTTGATCATTCATCAGAAAGGAGCATGTCAAGCACGCAGAGATAAGTTTTTCCGCAAAATCAAGTTATAATTGGGATAAAAAGCCATATCCCATAACAGATGTATATTACAAAAACAAGGGAAAAAAACAAATTGAATATTTTGAGGTACACAAAACCTATAATTCAAACAAACTCAACACTAAGCAAGATAACAATGCATTTGAGCAAACTACAGAAAAAGAAGTATAATCTCCATCATAATAAATTTATGAAGAACTAGTTCTATATTAACTCTACCAAGAAATCCTTCTCACAACTGCTTCAAATGAGGGAATACAATATTGAGATTAAAAATAAAAATTGGCTAAATCCTTCTCACAACTGCTTCAAATGAGGGAATACAATATTGAGATTAAAAATAAAAATTGGCTACTTGGAACAGTAAAAACACTGCAATTAAAAATGAACCCCATATTAAAAGTCCAATCAAAGTATTGTAGGTTTTCAAAATCTAAGGAGAAAATAAAAATTCACAGTTATCAGTCATGGATAGTAATGCAAATGGCAGCTTTAATCAAGCATGACTAGAACAAAAATATCAAATTTGATGGAAACAATTAATAATAAAGCATCAAAGAGAAATGAAGTGGTTAAAACCGAACACCGAACATTTTGCGTAACACATATTATTAGCATGACAACATAAACTAACAAAAGTTCTCACAAACGCTATGACCCATTAATATTTCTTTCAAACTCATAAATGCATGGAATGACTATGAAGATAATTCTTAATTTTCTTTCACCCAAAATTTGTAACAAAAAGTTTTATGAGCTAAACTTGAACAAATTTTTGTTAACAAAGCATTAAAATCACAACTAAATTATTGCTAACCAATTAAAATAAAAATCCATGGCATACTAATTGCATTTAGCAAAAATGTAATAGTCGAGTCTCAACAATTCATCCAGCTCAAATTTAAGCATTCAATTAAAATCAAGACCGATGCCTTCCATTAACATATTATACAACAGAAGTTGCTTAACATAAATGGATTTTAAAACAACAAAGAAAAATTATTTTCTGCCAGCAACCACCTCAAATCCAACACAAACACACACTAAAATCAAAATCAAACCACCATAATCAATTAGTTAACACTAGATGGATAGAAAAAGGGATAATACCAGTATGGGTCCACAGCATGACGACGGTGCATTTGCTTTCCTGCAACCAACTTTAATTAATGCATCAAATTTGAAACTCATAAAAAATTTCAAAAAATAAAACGAACAAAATAATTGAGATGAAGGAAAAGCGTATTTCAGCCAAAATTAATAAGTTTCTCTTTATTTTCTAAAAATTTCTTAGGAACCAAACAGAAAGCAGAGTAAGTGATTAATTTGTTAGTTAGAGAGAGAGAGAGAAACAAAAGAAAATAATAATGAAAAAGGGGAGGGTAAGCGCTGGATGCAGAGGTTTATCGATCGATTCATGTGTTTGTGTTAATTTCACAACAAAATCCACCAGGAAGAGATCGATGAACCGCTGCCTCCAGTGACTTCACCCCGTAACCAACCACCAAAAATAGCTAATAAGCTAATTTCTGAAACAGATCAAAACAACAACAACAACGGAAAATTTTTCACTCAAAAATTGAATCAAAAGTGCCAAACAAACACAGATCTGAAAATAAACTGTATATATATGTATAAATTTATATCTATATAGAAACAAACAACAGCTTCTTCTTCTTCTTCGTCTTCTGCCATGTTTAGGTTCAATGTTTACACATAAAAGATGCATGCATTTATATATCTCTATATATAGTTATACACAGTGAAAGTCTGAGAGAGAATTTGGAATTGAAAGAGAGAGGAAAAGAAAACCAGCGGCATCTAGCAAGTGCAGAGTCACCATTTCCGTACTTTTTCTCTCTGTCTTTGTCTCTCTTTCTTTCTCTCTGTGTTTTTCCGTGAGAGAAAGGAGAAGAGAGAGATAACTCGCGAGTCATAAAACAAGAAACAAGGAGTGATTTTCATAGTAGCAGGGGCAATTTGGTATTTTCAGATGAATATAGCATGTGTTTAACACTTTTCTTTAAATTTACAGCTTTACCCCCTTCAGCTTCGTAGAATTATGATATCAAACCACTGAAACCAATAAATAATTGAAAGATTAACGCTGTGTTCAAGAAAAAAAAGTTGGGTGGAAAAAGAAAGGTGTGAAAAAAAAAATGAAAAGCATGAAAATGAAAAGAAACGGTGGAGAAAGTTTTTTACCTCACATTGTTTGAAAAGGTATAAAAAAAGAGAAATAAAAGGTTGAGAAAACCTCTTACAATAAAAATATATTCCCTTCTCACATCTTCTCTTTAAATTCAAGCGAAACAAATTTTACTAGGTGCAAAAGATTCCTTCACTGTTCGCCTTCCTTTCCCCAACCCTTTGTCCAATTTATCCACGTCTTCTCAAACAATAGAAAAGTCTATTCTCTACCTCCCATTTCCCACTCTCCCTTTCCATCCCACCATTTTTTCTCTTTCCAAATAAAGTGTAAAGATCTGTTTAATTGAAAAAAATTATTTTAGTTTTTTTTAAAAAAAATTAAATAAAAACAAAAAATAAAATTTTGTATTTACTTCAATTATTTTATAAAATTTTCATCAAAAAGTTGTTTTCATTATTTTAAAATAAAATAAGTTTAAAATATTTTCTAAAATATTTTTTATTAATTTTTTTAATCAAAAATATCATCACCTCCATCATTATCACCATCACCACTGCGACCACCGCCACTGCCTCCACTGCCACTTCCACCACCACCACCTCTACCACCACCGCCGCCACCACCACCTCCTTCGTTACCATCACCATCACCACCACCACAACCATCACCTCTACCTCCATCTCCAAAATTACCACCACCATCATCATTGTTATTAAATGAATAAATTCTTCATATTTTAAAATTGAAAATTGTTTTTAAATCATAACAAATAACTGCATTTTCCACTCATTTTTCGATTTTATTTGAAAATGAAAAATTTTCATTTTCAATGAAAAATAGAAAATGAAAAAAAATATATGCAAGTAAACTATATAATTTTCCGTAAGTAAATTATATATATATATATATAATTTATTATATTACTAAAAGAAATTGATAAAAAATAAAATTCTATTGATATATAATTGTGGATATGCAATGTAATAATTCACCTTTGGTACAAATGGTTAAACATTAGTAAAACCTATTATATTCTATTCAAATCATAATAGAAGTATTTTTTTTAATATTTTCATAATTTAAAATATAGAATTGGTTTATAAGGTTGACCGGTTGCCCGGCCAGTTCATAGGGTTTTATCGAGTTTATGATAGAACGGGTTTATGTAATAAATCGGACCGGTCAGTGATCTGATTCATGAGTTTCCCAGTCTGATCAACCGGTCCAATCCGAATTTGACAACTGTGTAAAGTTATTATTTCAAGAATTAGAAAAATAGATAAAAATAAATTTTATCAAAATTTGAGATTCCTAACATATTTATGTTTGGATTAATTATAAAAAAAAAAATCCTAACTTATTACTCATATCTCAAATTTAAAATTTGATTTTTAAATGAAAAATTTTATAATATTAATCCTGAATTTTATAAATTATTTTATTTAAATTTTTCTAAAAAATATTAATATTAAAAAAATTTATAACCATTTAAAAGGATAACTCAAACTCAAATGCTTAATAAAAAAAACATGAATATTACAATAATAATAATAATATTTTTTTTCAAGAGGGGAGATTATTAGTTAGATTTTAACCCTAATGAGATTCTAAACTAATTTAATTCACTTTTAATGTAGTAGTTGATATAATATTAAATTTAAATTCTTAGTCAAGGTATGAGTGCTGAATTATAAGTGGCTAACAACCAACAATCAATGTGAGCTGCTAGTGCTTGAAATTAATTGTAAAATATTTAATAATTAATTTAACAACTAAAATTATAATTAAATTGTAAAATTGATAAATACATATTATATGATAAATTCAACTTATTATATATAATTAATATTTTAGCATTATGTAAGAACATGTATGAATAAAAAGAACTAAAAATATATTTTTAATTTTTTTATGTGTATGATATATAAGAAAAATAAATAATAGTTATATTTGTACTTATATATATAGATAAAATTATTAATTTAGTATTTTAATTGTTATTTTTAATGGTATTGAGTTAGTTGTGTTTAGAATTTTTAATGTTATTTTTAAGGCAAAAGGCATCCTGAAATCCTTGTATTTTGTCCCTTTTTTACATTAAGTCATTGTACATTGATTTGATGACATAAGCAAACACTGTGAAACACGCATACATTATGAAAAAAATGTATACATATGGCACTTTTTTAGAAAAAAAAAAAAGAAAAGAAAAAAACCTCTTCGAGAGAGAGGAAAAGAGAGAGAGAGTACTATTGTTCTACCTCTGGCCATCCACAAACAAATAGAAGACCATCATGTTCTTCAAATTCCAACGACTTCAGAGGATTGTTCTCTAAATGGATTTTGTGGCCGCAACAAAGAATTTTAAGGAGAGGCAAAAACTCACCGCCATCACCTTTCTGAGCAAATTTTGGTCTATTTCAATAGCCAATCAAGGCGTTTTTGGTGTTCGCATCTTCGTCTCAACAAGAGCTTCAACTCTCCACTTGAAAATCAATAAAAAAAAATAGATTATAGTTCATCTAAGTATAATTTCATTTGTTGTTTGGTTGTTAAGAAACCATAGAAAATCTGAATAAGAAATATCAAAAATCTCACAACTCTAACCTTCTATCTTTTGCCCTGATTTTCAATAATTTATTCTCAGTTTCTTGCTAAAACTTTACAGATCAGCTTCTCTATATCCGCCAACAAGTAATACTCAAACTTATTCTCATAAATTTATTTTTTTAAAAAAAAATTCTTCTTCTTCTTTTTTTTTTTTTAAAGAAGTGAATTATCAAATAATTGATTAATTGATTGGGTTATTACACATCTTGAATCTTGAAACTCAATACTTTTATATTTATAGTTTTATCTTGTGGGATTTCAAGAGTTTGCTGCAATTAGAGAGGGAAAGCATAAGAAGAGGAAAGAAGAAAAAGAAGAAAGAGGGATGAAAGGAAAAAAATGACGTGTTGAATATATATATATATATATATATTAGATTTTTTTTATTTTTTAATATTAAAAATATTATATGTCTCTCGTATTAAATAATGGTGTAATGTATATCTTAATAAAAATACAGGAGCTCAATGTCATCAAATCAATATACATAGATTTAATGTCAAAAATGGACAAAATACAAAGGTTTCAGGATGCCTTTTGCCTATCTGTAATGGTATTCTTATGGTATGTAAACACATATAATTTTTTTAAAAAAAAATAATATGTGTTTATATGTTTATATTATCAAACATTTTTTTATTATTTTGAACTTTGATATACTTTTATAAAAATTAGTTTCTGAATCTAAAATTTAGAAATTTTAACTTTATAAAAAAATAAAATTTTAATTATCAAATTTAAGTTATTAGTTAATTTTATTTTATCAAATGTATTATATCAACGGTTGGATACCAAAACAAACAGATACTTATTTTAATTTGAAAAAATTACATCATTGGTGTTCAAACTTTTAAATTTTTATTATTTTGGTGTTCGAACTTATTTTTTCTTCAATTAAATGTTCGAACTTGCTAATTTTTATACAATATGGTGTCTCTAGCAAGTTTTACAGATTAAAATAATTATATACTTTATTTTGAACAGTAAATTTACTTAAATATCCTCTTTTAAAATCATTATATTTTTTTTTCTTTTTTTTTCTCTTCTTTTTTCATTTTTCATCATTATTTTTTTTAATTTATATTTGCTTTCTAAGAAACAAAACTATAAATAAAAATTTTATAATTATTTTTTCTCATTTAAAAAAAATTAAAAAAGTAATACTATTTTTCTCTATATTTTTAAAAAATAAAATAAAAATTCAATCATTAAATTAAATTAAATTTCTATTTTTTATATAATCATCAAATAAATTTTAAAAAAAATAAAGTATTTGAAAAAATATAATAAAGAATAAAGAGATAAAAATAAATTTTTTTAAAAAAAAAGAGAAAAACATAAATTAAGTGATAAGAAATAAGGATATTTCAGTCATTTTAGCATATATAATGAGTAATATAATTACTTTAACTTGTAAAACCGATTCCATATACTAAAATGTTAAAAAAAATTACTAGTTCATACACTTAATTAAATAAAAAATAAGTTCAAACATCAAAATAACAAAAATTTAAGAGTTTTTTTTTTTTTTTTAAATACAAGAGTTACTTAGAGCGGACAGCCCAGGTCATCCCCTTAAAATATATATATATATATATATATAT
>CATKHJ010054868.1:0-12789 GCA_949750685.1 Vernicia montana
TAGATGAAATTTTTAAAGGCTTTATTTTGCCTTTTACTTATTCTAGTGTCAAATGGCCTAACAAGAGTTATGCTACCATGCATCGCACGCGCGGCGCATATGGCGCATTTTAGGCGCTTTTATAGGCGCACTTGGCACTTGACACGTGCAGTGCAGTAAAATTGATTTATTTTATATTTTATTTTTACTTCTGATAATTTATTTGATTTGATATAATTTAAATTTAATTATATCTGATTAAATTAGGTAAATATTTGATAAATATTTTCTAATCTAATCCTATCACATCTGTTAACCTAACAGATTGTATTCTATCTCTATCTCTTAATTTTTTATATTTACAGATCATTGAGTTAAGTTTTCTGCAGAACCAAAAACTCCATCTATTGTTTAGTACTGCTTTTTCACGTATAGCTGTCAGTACTGATATCGCCTATTACAAGGTGCTATCAGTAGCTTTATTGTATCCTGAAGGGTTTGCTGTACTCATTGCAATTTAGAGAGCAAATAAACCTTTAGGATAGTGACAGGAAGATATACGTCTTGAAGCCTTGTTGAATTCTTTGTTTTATAAATTTTCACTAACAAATTTTGTTAAATTTAATATCATAGTTAATTTAGTTAATTAATATATAATATTTTTGTGAGCTTATAAAAAAAAAAAAAAAAAAATGGCCGGCAGCAGTTGATCTTTGACACAAACAGTGAAGAAGGGTGAGAGAATGGTCAAACAAGAGAGGTTTCAAGTCAACGAGGTAAGAGTTGGCAAAAAATCGGCGAGGAATGAGCATGGAGCACGTGGTCCAAGACAAGACCCATGTCATAGATAACAAAGTGGGGTCCAACAAGCCAAGTTGCACTTTTTATTCATATTTATTTAATTTAATAATTTAAGAAACTTTCTAATAAGTGTCTTTAGATACTGTTAAAGAAATTAATCATTCAAATAAAATTGAACAATTTTTAAATTTTAAAAAATAACTTTATTCCATTTTTTTTTTTGCTTATAACAAATGAAATAAATTATAATAATATTATATGTTACATAATAAAAATTAATTTTTTATTTTTAAAAATAATTATTACATTAGTTAAAACTCTTTTGAATTGATAAAAATCCTTTAGAATTTGAAATATTTTATTTATTATAGTTTGAAAATTGAGAAAATTTATCAAATTGTATTTAAGTCTTGTTCATGGGTAGGATATAAATTTAAAACATGTAACATTTTTTAAGGTTTAATTTATTCGGTTTATAATTTTCTTCATTAATTACGATTCATAGTCTAAAATGTGAACATATGTATTTATTTTTTTAAATTTGATTTGATTTTAAAATTGGTAAAAGCAGAAGATCACGAGTCAAAAGTTTAACTATGATCGAATTGAAATTTTAAATAATAATGTATATTTATTATTTATACCAAATGTTTACTGTATGTATGGGTAACGCATATTACATATTATGAACGAATGTTACAATTAAACAGATAGCAAAATAACGTTAATTACATATTGTGAATGCTCGTTATTAAAGGTATTCCATTTATAGTAATTTGGATTAGTTTATAGATCAATTCTTAATTTTTTCGATTGAATATATCGGATCAATTTGGATTTGAAAATATAAATATGTATGTCTAATGAATTTAATTTATAATTTAAAAAATAATTATTTATATATTTTTTTAATCAATACTCAAAGAGTAATATATATATATATATATATATATATATATATATATATATTCTGCCAAATCCCAAAGAGTAATAGTTAAAAGAATTTTTAATTGAATTATTAATAATCATTTTCATTGCAATCTATTCTATAGAAAAAAAGAGTCAAGTAGGGTGAGGACCAAGAGATTGGTGTTGATGTAAGGTGACACGTGTTGAAAAGCTAAGGATATGTACACGTGGTGAAGTGGGTGAGGGCGTCCCACTACGAATTTTTCACTACTCAGTCATTATGGATTGCCAATCAGTTGAAAGTGACCTTTCGATGTCTCTTTTGGTCATTTTACATGAAGTCAGAGCGTGTATTTTTTGACAGATACACATTAAAAAAAAAAACATAAAATATTTATTTATAATAATTTAATTATTATATAATTATAATTTTCAATAGTTTTTTTTTTACAGCAACTTGCAAGTGTGGAAGAAAATGTTGGGGAAGTATTATAAATAATTAAAGGAATTATTAGGTCAGGAGTTTGACAATACAGATAGGGTAATACCAATAATGTTAAAATGGGAGTGGAGATTGGATTGGTTTTCTTGTTGGTTTATGATTTAATTAGTTTGATCAATTGGTCTGATCGGTTCAATTTAATTTATCTGATAATTTTTTTTTTAATTCAAAACGGTTTCGTTTTGAAAAAATTCGGTTCGACCGGTCACCAATTTTTTCGGTTCGAACATATTTTTTTGGTTCATGATTTATCCGATTTTTTATGATTTAAAAATCAGACCAATGATCGGTTCTTGATTTAACTGATCCGACTAATCAGTCTAATCTAATTTTAACAACATGAGGTAATACAAATAAAGTAAACACAATCATCATGTTTTGATATCATATTAAATTTTTAATATAGATTTAAGAGAACCAACCTTAAAACTTAATTTATTAAGATTAGGAAGTTCATTTATATATTAATCACTTAACATTTTTATATTTATTATATTTGGAATACTCTAACAGTTTCATTTCCTACTTCCTTTATAAAGGGAAAAAATCCCCTTTTTTTTTTTTTTACCTTGAAATTTTCTATTTTAATTTATATTTTTTATGTTTTAATAATATTAAATTTTGTAAAACATTATAATAAATGTAATATATATTTATATAGAGACAATTATAAAAGGTAGAACCAAAATAATAATAAAATTTTATTTCTCATTTTATTAATAAAAAAATTCTCAAACGACAAGAAATATTAGAATTAGCATACATTTTTGTTATTAAAAATATAAAAATTATTACTATAAATTTATTACACCATAAATAAATTACTGTATCGTGTTACTAAAAAGTTGAGATCATAAGTTTTTTTTACAATATTTGTTGTCAAAAAAATTATCAATAGTGATATTTAATTTTTATTTTATACAAAATTTATATGATCTATAATTGTTGAAGATAAAAAATATATATATATATAACGTAATTTTTCAAATTTCACTAGTGAATAATTTTTTTTTCTCTAATATTTAAAAAAAATATATTTGTATATCAACATTTTGACAGTAATTTTTTATATTATTAGTGAACATTAAGTTTTTAGCAGCAATTTTTCGTATTTAGCTATTAGCAGTAAATTTACTTCTTTGCGGTTAATTTTGTTATTTATTGTAATATATACAATTTCTTAAATTTGTTAACACCATGGCATTTTAGTTCATATGATTCAAAATAATTGTTAAAAGCTAATTAAAATATTTGATGTAGGGAAATAGTTTAAGTAGTTGAGAAATTATTTCTCTAAGTAGTTAGTTCATAATTAGCTTGTAAATTAATTATAATTAATTAGTTAGGTCATTGTAGGTTAGGTTTGACACATGTAAAGTACAGCTCCTGTATACCTGTTGGCTGTTGCCATTGATAGTTTCTTAGTTCAGCCCATCTTAGCTACCTTTGTGAAGCACTTACATATATATAATATAATAAAATTCTTATTTTTTGCACTTACAATAGTTGAGATCCAAATCTTGAAATATATTCAACTGAGCGGATAATGAATTCATGAGCTTGTAAAAGACAAGAGTCTAATTCACTAGGATCACCACTTACTTATCAAATAATAATTAGACTTATAAAAATAAAAAAAAAAATTAATCAGTTATCACTTGAAGGAGATAATTTAGAATATAAATGTGAAAAATTCAACATTATTTAAATATAGTACCTATATGTAAACTTAAACTTTTAAATTAAATTTGAGTTGTATTTATAATGTTATTAATTAAGTCTTGTTAGTTGTTACTCCTATAAAGTGAAATTTTTAGTTGAATTTATATATTTTTTATTATAAGATTAGATTTGACTTTTTTTTCTTTTGGCTATAGAGGAATAAGTGCTTGTATTAAAAAGATATTAGACCTAAAATAGTACAAATTTTAATCAAATACATGTGGATGGCTCAGCAAAATAATTTTTAAACTATCTATCAGTAAGTTTTTACAACTGAACTTAGAGTTTAATACAACAATATAAACATACTCATGGTCTGTTGAATTAATGGCCCAATGACCAACAATAACATTATAATTCTGAAAATACCTCTACCTAAAGCCCTCTCTTCCAGAATCTTCAACATTTATTGCCGTCACCACCTCCTCCTTCCATGGCAACAAAATGGAAGATATCACTATAGGGAATAGGGATTTTGCCTCCGACCAAACCAAAAAGCATAGGTATTGTGTAGGCTTAATGCTTGCCTACTTAAAGAAATCAGATATGTGAGCAATAATCTCTATGCCGGCGATGAAGATGTTGCTCCTATGAAGACCATAACGCAGACTCCAACACCAGCATCAACACTCTCTCCCCCTCACATCTATTACCTTTTTCTTGCATAGCAACAAAAAATATGTAAGTAGTGAGAAGGTCGGATTTTGCCGTACTGAGGTACGATAAGTACACTACTATGAGGTCAAAGCAAAACAGTTGAGAAATAAACACAAAAGCCCAAACGAGTTAGAAGGAAGAAAAACCACAAAAAAATATGAAACCTGATAATATTTACAATAAAAAATGCTAATATTAGAGTCTTTTTTTGGTAGCCAGAGCCATCAAAGGGATTCCCTCCAGACAACCTAAGAAAGATAGACAAATTTTCAAAGAGATTAGAATCAACTTTACACTCTAATCTCTTTTGCCTTCGAATTTCTTGCACCACACCTATAATCATATATTAATACATTAATAAGTATGGCTTATCACATAGTTTCGCCACACCTACAATTAAGTGTTAATAGTGCCTAATATATGTGCAAATTTAGTTAATACAAATTAATTAGTTAAAAGGAGAGAGAAAATCTTATTAATTAATACAAAATTACAAAAAAATTGGAACATCGATTCTAAACTATAGCTGAGGCCATGTAATATGCCAAAAAACGAGAGGTAAAATTATAATATCTAATAATATAGTTGAAAATGATTGATGAGTTGAATTGTATTAAATTTTTAAAATATTATATCCTTAAAATATAAATTTTAAAATAATAAAATATTTAAATTTATGTTTTAAAGCTTATAATCTTAAAATATCAATAAAATTCAAAATCTAAATATACAAATATTTCAAATAATTATTTATTAAATGGATTATTAGTGATTAATTATTTTGCAAAACATAACTTGCATTTGTTTTCTTTTTTATTTTATTTAATTTTCAGGTGTTTTATGGTGCTCTAGCTCTCTCTTTATTAAACAATTATAATTTTTTTTTTGAAATCTATTAAACAATTAATGGAATAAAAAAATAAAATGAATTGAGATGGAATGAGATTAATTCTTATAACTATATTCAATGAATATTTATGAAGGTTATTGATAGAAACTGAATTAAAATGATAGAGGTGACTTGAATTAGATATAAGTTAAGTCAACGAATGAATTGAGTTTAATAAATTTGAATTAACTATTGCTAAAAGATTAGAATTAACCAATTAGATAGTCAAGTTCAAATTATTATATACTAATGTGTTTTAAGTATATTTTTTTAATATGGATTAATTGTTAATAGTTATATTATGATGTGAAATTTAAAGGTTAAAAAAAAAATAATAAGTCATTTTCATTTTTTTTTTCTTCATACTATTTTTTTTATAAAAATAATAAATAAATAATGAAATTGTGAGTTGTGACACTACTTGAGAGCCACGTGTGTTTTTTTTTTTTTGCCAAGTAACGTGTGTGGATAATGATAGTGTAAATTAGGTGAGAGTTAATAATAATAATAATAAAAGCGAGACAGGAACAAGAGAGTTGATCTTATATAGGATTTGATTTGGTAGGACACGTCACTGATGTTGACGTGGACATATTTTTGAGATTCCCCGACACATCTGGATTGCCACGTGTTTATTTTTAGCTAAAGGAAAAACGACACCGATGCAGTTGTCTGGAATTGCTTTTCGATAGGGCAAAGAATGGGTGTTAAAGGCCAATTTAACCGCTGTATTTTATTTTATTTTATTTTATTTGTTTAATCAAGACGCTCGGTTGCTTTTTAGCTCAATTTCAATCATAATTTTTTATTTTTATCCAATTTAATTTAATTTTTGTTTAAAAATGATAAAATAATAATTTTTTTTTAATATTTTACAATAATTACATAAATTAAAAAAGTAACAAAGTAAAAAATTAAAAAATTAAATATCTAAAAAAATACCAACCCAAAAAATTCAAACTCAATAATAATATCTACCCCAGAAAAAAAAAAAAAATCTTAATTCAGTGAAAATGCAAGAAGAGCAAAAAGTTATTAACTCTAATTCATAGGTTTGTTTGTTTTCACTTTATTGATTTATATTTGAATTTTAAATTCAAATATATAACTATATATTTTTTTTTCTTTTAAAATTTTATTTTTAAGGTCGTTATTTGAAAAATAAATTATTTATTATTAAAATGCTTTAAAAACAATATGACTCGCATTTCTGGCTTTTAATATAATTTCAAAAGATATAGAAAATAATTACTTAATAAAAATCCAATTCAGCCAATTTCAAACAGTTTTTTTTTAAATTTTTTTTTTTTTTTTTTATGAATTTATGATTAGTTCATCTTTGACCAAACTATTGAAGTTTTGATTTTGTATCTCAGCCAGAAGATTGTTATGATGAATATTCAGTGATAGATATCTTATCTTTATGTAGATTCTTGTCATCTTTCATCATGTGTGTTCTTTTTAGATAATGTAAGAAAAAAAACTATTAATTTATTATAATGTTCTTTTTTTTATTATTAATATTGTTAGTTATTTTTGTAAAATATAAAAAAAAAATAAAAATAAATTTCATAAATCTAGTAAATACTTTTACAAAAATTACGAAGAATATCAATGTTAATACTAAATTTTGTCCCACCAAATCAATCATTGTCATTTAATTTTTCAAGCCTTCACAGACATATAAAGAATAAAAGCATGGTATCAAATTGTGATTGCAATGATATTTAATATTTTTGCTCGAAAAATTAAAACATCAATTTTTCTTCTTTCTCCTTGCCATTATTAAAAGATAGATGCAAGAATTATATATATATATATATATATATATATATATATATATATATATATATATATATAGTGATTAACTAAAAATAATGATGTAATTTCTAAAAAAAAATTAAAATTTAATATTATATCATAGCTTAATCGATCATTGTACAAATTCGTTACATTATAATTTAAATTGGGTTTTAATTCTCTTTCTCAGTCTGGTATGGATCTATTCTCGTATTTCAAATTTGTTTTTTGTCCAATATGAGTTTTCTTTGAACTTTCAATTCTTTCGCCTGGTAAGAATTTTCCTCATGCTTTAAATTCTCTTAACCCAGTTCATATCATAAATTTGCAAGTGTCAACTGAATTTATCCAAAATTATCTTGACCCAATTGCCATTTGAGGGGGTTGTTAAGAATATATAATGAAAAAAAGTCTCACATTGATTAAATATAAATATATTAATTGATTAAAAGCCAGCTATTAAGATTAGGAGCCCATTTCACTTAATATCTTTGTATTTAATTAATGTGAATCTTTATCCTATTATATATTCTTAACAGCCCCTTAATTGGTAACTGGACCAAATCAATTTTTTATGATGAAGTCCAGTTGCCACTTGCAAATTTATGATATGGAATGAGTCAATAGATAATTTAAACCTTGAGGAGAACCCATATCAGGCGAAATAATTGAAAGTCTGAGGATAACTCATACTGGACGAAACAAATTTGAAATCCGAAAACAAACACATATCTAGCCAAGAAAGAGAACTGAAACCCAGTTTGAATTATGATATAACAGGAGGTGGTGCAAAAATCAATTAAACTCTGATATCATATTGAATTTAGAAGAACCAATATTAAAAACTAACTATTAAAATTGAAGATTTCATTTCCATATTAATCATTGTTGAGTCCTATACGAAATAGGAGATTAAAATTTTAATGCAATTTCTTAACCTAAATGCAATAATCAAACAAATACAATGTAAATTAAGTAAATTGAAGAGAGAGTAAAATAATTTTTAGCTCGTTTTTATAGTGGTTCGGAGTAAACTCTTCTCATACATCCACTTTTTCTAAATCCTTGATTTAAGGGTCCACTAATCTAGGTTTGCTTCCAATAACTCTTACAATTATAGTTGATCCACGATTTCGCCCTTTATACTAAATTACCAGGATTTCACCCAAACACACAATCAAATAGATTTAAAGTCTCTCAAAACTCACAAGAAAGGTTTTAAGCACACTAGCTTTTACAATGAACACCACAAGATTTTATATGGTGTACAAGTGTTCTAAAAATAGAGCAAGAATAATTTGAAGATTAAAAGCTTAGATTTCACTTAAATGCACTTGGTATCACTTATTCTTCACTTAGGAACATCACTAATATATAGGACTTCAAATTTGGTTAAAAAATTTTGCTGTTCTACAGTGAAACCGATAGATATCTACTCCCACGTCATTTTCAAGGGCTAAAAATCTTTGCAGATTTTACTTGAAAATGACAAGTAATGTTCGTTATTTTTCATTTATGTTTGTTACTTTGCTTTATTAACGTTGGTAACTTCCATAAACAAACATAAGTTTCTTCATTGTGTTAGAAGTCTCAATTTCATATCGATGGATAAGATTCGTTACAAATTGGTAACGAGCGTCCCTCTGCTTAGTTGCCTTGGTGAGTAATGTTGGTGACTTACTTTAGTAGCGAGTGTTCAAATTTGGTAACGAACATTATTTTGCTTTCTGTTCCAAATTACTGAAATTCAATTAAAAGTAATGTTCGTTATATTTCAAGAATGAGCGTTACTACTTGTATATCAGCAAAAATACTTGACAATAATTTTTAAGTGCTTTAAATGATTTAACAAAATTTTGACATCATCAAAATATATTTGGAAACATCACTTAATATGTTTGTATATAATGAACGTGAGACTTTTTTTTTATTATATATTCTTAACATCCTTCATAAAAGCATTTATTATCATATTATTATCAATTTAAAGAAAAAAAAATATTAATGCGAGTGCCAAAAGTTTTTTAAGAATTATTAATATCAATGAAATAATATAACTTGTTTTTAATGGGATGCCTAATAATGATATATTCAATTATTTGCAACAATTGGACTCAATGAATTTACTTTGCTTTTACTTAGTAAATAATTATTTTTAGAAATTAAATGTAGTCAGTTTTTAAATATTTTAACTCTTAACCAAATCAAGTAATACTAAAAAATATCCAAACCAAAGCTATTTGAACTTAGTTTGGATAGTCGATTTGGTCGGTTTGATAAAAGTAATAAATTAAAAAAATATATTTTTTTTAAGAAATCATAGAAATTTAACAAACATTAAAATAAAATCATATTATCATATAACAATTAACATTATCAATACTATAAAAAAATGCAAATACTAGGTTGTGTACTTGAAATTCTATAGCATAATAATAATAAAATTAGAATGAAATATCCCCAAGAAATTAGTAGGGATCAAAATAACAGCATAAAAATCCTCCAAAATATAGAAATTCAGTAGATATCTTTAACTTCTAAAAAATTTAAAGTATAATTTGTATATTATTGGTTCAGTTCGGTTTATCTGGATTTTCATTTTTTAAAATCAAAATCAAACAAAAAATTTGGTTTATAAAAATTTTAAAAACCTAACCAACCATGAAATAATCTAAATCATGGTTTTTAGTTTAGATTGAATTTGGTCAATTCGATTTAGTTGGTTTGGTTAATTTTTGTGCAGCTTTAATAGCAGTATATAAGAAATTATATTTGATGAATATATGATTCTCACTTTGTATAAAAAAAAAAGTCAATACTAAAAAAAGAAAATTGATGAAACTAATTCCAACCGAGGTGGAATCCTTCAATCTTACTTTAGTTTGAATGCTTGAGTTGGTGCGACCTGTAAGAAAAAATAAGAGTCAAGTGGGCTAGGCAGAATGCCTAGCAAAGCCACTCCGACGGTTAAGTTAGATGATTGACTCAATTTGAAAGACTAAGGACAATGTATTGTATTGCCTGTGTATAAGTGCATGTACTCGTGAAGGTTGATTTCTTGAGGTATTTATAAGATACAAGTCCTTACATAAGTTGAGTATGGATTACTTTGACCAGTTTGGATTAGGATGGTGCTTTGCATATTATCAGCTTCCTACTTAGAAACGAACTGAATGGCCTTTATTTGACTTTCTTCTATTAGTCTTTAGGCTTTTAAGTATATTGGATTGGGTCAGGCCCATCTTACTTCATAACTCAGTTCGATATATTTTGTCCCTTATCAGTGGCCCCCTTGTTTCAACGAAGTTAGGATTTTTGCGGACTTCGGTTGAAATAGTTTGACTCTTCATTTTAATATCTGGACGATCTGGTTCTCTTTGCCTCAATGTATTTTTTTACTTTGGTTTTGAGGCTTTAATTTTTATTTAGAATCTCGAAAGTCCACGGAATATCTTTTTGCTCTTGTCCCAAGTTCAGTCATTTAATGCTGAAGTACCTTTTACACACGTGGCGCAATCTTAGCGCTGAAGTTCCAGGGTCATATTCTATTCCTGCCGCCTATTTTGTATTTGAAATGATTAATCAACGCTTTTTTCTAGGGTTTTGTTCCTTTTTTTTTTGAAACTTCTTGCATTCTCAAATTTTTCAGAATTCTTCTCCTTCTCTCTGCTTTCTCAGTTTTCTCCCATTTTCATTTCTTCTCATTTTCTTTCTTCCTCACATTGCAATGGCTCTAAAGAAAGATGAGAATTCTTACCAAAATATCAAAACTGATTTGGAGAATGTTTGGGGGGATGTTTCTTCCATTTTGAATACCATATATTTAAGCGGATTTGCTGAGAACCTGGAAGATCAAGAGAAATTCGTTGTGGATTTTTCAAAATCTTCCAATAGAATTTTTGTCAATTCTAGCATCCCCAATACGGCCGAGATGACCAAGGATAATTATCACATCGTCTTCTTTTATCACTAAATCGAAGCTGGTTTGAGGTTTCCCCCATCTCCCTTTTTGGTGGAATGCTTTAATTATTTCTGTATCAACCCAATGATGCTATCACCGAACTCGATTCAAGACCTTCATCAGTTCGAAGTTATCTGTAAAGCTTTAGGTCTTCGTCCTATTGCAAGGATGTTTCAATGCTTTTTCAAGTTTATTCGCTACGGTGACAGGAGAGTATGGTGTACTGGTTCAAAACCTGTGAGCAATTTATTTGTGAATAAGCCTAACAAGGTGAATAATGTGAGGCCTCGCCCGAACACCCCTCCCGTCGCTCGGGAAAAATTGAAATGCCTTAAGGAAAGGCTAAGCTATTTTTAAGAGAGGTTAGGTACGAGTTTCGGTGCTCACGATTGGAAGCAGCTATCGCCTCGAAAAATTGATTTGATTTTTGAAAAGGTTCGGGAGTCGCCACCCTAATTTATTTAAATGGAAAAATTAAGGAAAAACCCAATTTGACTTCAATTTATTAATCTTTGATTAATTCATCCAATGATAAAATCACTAGTCTTCGAACCAGGTTAAGTTCGGGGACTAGGTTTTTGGTTTTAAAATAATCTCGATTTGGTTTTATTTTAATTTGACTTTGAAAATTGATTTCATGAATAAAAAATATTTAATGATAATTTATAATGCATGAGAATGACATAATTATGAGACAGATGAAAAGAAATAAATAAAAAAAAAGCAGGCATTTAAACATCCACAAGTAAATGAGAGTATCTCCTCTAACCCTTATGGGTATTCGGGAAATCACAAGATCGTTCCTTTACTCCAAAATAATAACTAATAACATTAATTAATATTTACATTTACAATGGATTGACATTTAAAAAATAAAAGGGGAAGGGGATTGATTGGGATTTGGATTTGAGACTTGGATTTAGATTCCAAGTGTGCCTACGTACTCCATTGAATGAAGATCAAAACCCACGTAGTTCATTCCACTATGAGGTGGAAGGGTTTTAGAAATCGGTCAGATTTAATTGGTTTAGTTTGATTTGGGATTTGAGTGAGGGTGAGAGATTATACCTTCTTTGTGGGTTTGAGTGGTGGGAGAGTGATTTTACCGGACCGGAGTTTTGTTTCGAAAAATGAGACTGGTTTTAAAAAAAAAAAAAGATTTGATAGCTTAATTACCCAATTTTAATTAATTAAAAGGATTAATTAATTAAAGTGATTAATTAAAAGGATTAATTAATCAAATTGAATGGAAACTAATTGAAAAAAATTAATTAATTAATTAAAATTAATTTTTAATTAATTAATTAAAATTAATTTTTAATTAATTAATTAAAATTAATTTTTAATTAATTAATTAAATGGGATTAAGACTAATTAAAAAAATAATTAATTAATTAAAATTAATTTTTAATTAATTAACTAATTGAAATTAAAACTAATTGAAAAATTAATTAATTAATTAAAATTGATTTTTAATTAATTAACTAAATGGGATTAAAACTAATTAAAAAAAATTAATTAATTAATTAAAATTGATTTTTAATTAAATAACTAATTGGAATTAAAAAT
>CATKHJ010054876.1:0-13076 GCA_949750685.1 Vernicia montana
AAACCCAAAAAGGAAAATCAAGATCAGAATATTTACCTTGAAGATTTCCCTTTAATCTCATCTCCATAGATCTCCCAAATCAAGAAGAAATCTCCTTAGATCTTGTATACCCTTTGATATCTTGAGTATAAAAGACTAACCTTAGCCTTAGAGAATCATATTTAGAGTTTGATAGAGTTTGGAAACTATCGGGGCGGAGAAAAGAAGAAAAATCTGGTTTTCTCGAAAGTGGGCTGCTATTGCCTTTTTATAGCCCCGACTCAATATCTTTACTGTTCACACAGAGACGAAGGTCGAAGACCGAAGTCGAAGACCAAAGTCGAAGACCGAAGTCGAAGACTGATGGTCGAAGACTGAAGTCGAAGACTAAAGTCGAAGACCGGAGTCGAAGACTGATGGTCGAAGACCGAAGTCGAAGACTAAAGTCGAAGACCGGAGTCGAAGATTGATGGTCGAAGACCGAAGTCGAAGACTAAAGTCGAAGACTAGAGTCAAACGAACTTCCTCATCTCTTAGCTTGCTCATACTGAAGTCGAAGACTAATGTCGAAGACCGAAGTCAAACAAACTTCCTCATCTCTTAGCTTGCTCATACTGAAGTCGAAGACGAAGATCGAAGACCGAAGGTCGAAGACTGATGTCACTGTTCACATGACTGCTTATGCTCATACCCAGAAAATTTACTATTCACACAGAAAGGTCTTGAACGTGCTCTCACCAATTTTGAACGAGCGTTCAAGCTCTGCAATAGCCAAAACTCATCCAATCTCACTTCTAATATCATTCCAACATATCAAGTAATATTCAAAACACATCATAAACTCATTCCATAAGCCTCATTTCATTACCAACTTACTAAAACACCAATCAACACTTAACATATAACTCATAGATTATAATATTCACATGATACACATCTTGTAATTCATTCTCATACAATGATCAATCAAGACATCTATATGAACCTGAGTATCATAGAGTCCTTGCATTTCCCCTTCAATCCGAAATAACACTTGAAACTTACTTGGCTTAGATAGCGAAAAATTCACACATAATCTCATAGCATGCAATCCTCATACATTATTCATCCATACTCACTACATAGAAAGCCAATACATAGTTGGGGTATTACATTTAAATGCCTGAAAAATAATTGTTTTGCATGTATTCAAATGTATATAGGCTTAAATTAATAATTGGAATTGATTATGATATGATGATTATGATTTGATAAGCTATGACTGGTGTATGACGGCTTGAGGGCTTGCTCATCGTTCGGCGCTACTGCCAGTCAAGTCGGCACTGCGTGGCTTAGGCCATGGTCTGCTGGGACCCTATGATGGATATTAAGAGATAGTTTTGGATTAAGAGAGCCAGGATAGGGGGATCGGCTCCCCATATTGAAGTTTAGTGTGGTTCCTATCGACTAATTTCTATCATTGGTTGATTATATAATTGGTTGTTTGGTTGACATCATGTATTAGCATTTCTGATTTTCAAATGGTATATTATTTTGATAACTATATAGCTCATTGAGTTGAACGCTCATTCCTGTTCAACATTTTTCCCAGATTGCATATTGAGTTTGAGAAGTAAATTTTGATGGAGTATTCCTGCCTTCTATCATTCGGCAGTGGAATGTATTTTATTATTCAGTTAGGTAATAAATTTCATAATGTTCTGTATTATTAAACTCTAGCACTCCGCATGGTTATTTTTGTTATTTATTATCTTGTTTAAGTTGTTAAGTTTTGGATGATGGCTAAGTTTCCTCATTATGAATGTTGTGATGTTCTGTTAAGCATGAACCTGGTGATGATTTGATGAGATTGAGATAATTGCCTTGAGTGGCATTGATTTGATGTGATATTTGGCAGATTCTGCTTAACAGGTGGGCCCTCAACCCTTGTTTTATGATAGTTACAGTTGTCATATTGATTATTTTATTGTTTAGTGAGTTATTAGGCTTACTACGGGTTCTTGAAGCTTTAAGCTTTCTCGTTCCCTAGTGCCGGTCACGTGCCCTCGGGTTCGGGTCATGACAAAGTTGGTATCAGAGCAAAGGTCCTACGACCTCTAGTATGTTTAGAGTTGAGGAAGTTCTAGATGGTCTAAGTTCTTGTAACATGTGAAGTATAGGATTCCTATTCATCTTGTTGAGTTTCTCTTTTGCCTCTAATTTAGTGTTATCCTTATGTTGTGATTTGTTAGTAATGTTGCTTATGTTTATGTATATGTGTTGTATGCTTTCATTGGCACGATGGATTCGACAACTCTTTTCAGACTCACGGTTTGCAATAAGAGGACACATGATGTTAATGGTAATTTTTCAGCAATGGAGACTTTTTCTGGATGCATAAAATGCAGTAAGAGCGTAAAACGGGTAAGTACTTTCGTGAAGAGAAAAGATACTGAGACCATGCTAATAGCGAGTGTATGAGGCTTTTGATTATGAGTTGGTGGAGCAAGTAATTGCGATTTTTAGGAATCTACGAGGACTTTGATCTATTAGGGATTTAGAATGATTAAATTTTTTTACTTTTTAAATGCTTGTGGTATTAAATGTTTAGTTTTGATTTAATGATGCAAGTGTTTTGAAAATGATAAATGATTTTAAAGTGTGTTTTTAAAAGTAGTTTTGGGAAGCTTATTATTTTGAAACTTCATACTTGTGTCTAGCATGTCTGTTTACATATCCATTGGGTCTTGGATCATAGAGTCATACATCATCGATCATGCATCATGAGTCTCATCACCCATTGCATTAAGGTTACATGTTGGTCTATCATATTTGGACATAGTACCTTGAGTTCCAAAACGAAAGGAGGATGTTTTGATTTTTACAAACAGTTTCTGAAAGATTTTGAAAATTAAATAGTTTTGAATATATTTGAAATAGATTATAGTTCTCTGAATGAGAAATGCTTTGAGGTTTAGTTTGTGATTTTCTGTAGTGTGTCAGAATGCGCAGCGGAAGTGTAGTTGAGAAGTTTGGCTTAAGTATATGATACCTGCTTGGGTTTGAAAATTCGATGACGAATTTTCTTAAGGGGGAAGAGTGTAATAACCTGAATTTTTAATTATTTTAGAAAATTTTATTTTCGTATGAAAATATAATTATTTAATTTAACTTATTATATTTGTATTTAATAGAAAAATTGAATTATTATCATTATTTTAAAATATATTATTTAATTATATTGATATTATATTTATAATTTAAGTAATGAAAAATTTCGTACAATCGATATATCATGAGATTATAAATTATATTTCGATTTATAATAGTTTATTTATTAAAAGGATTATTTACAAAATTTAAGAAAATATTGATTTTAATATTGGTTATTAAAGTTTAAGGAAGTTATTTATTAAGATCAAATTATTATTAATTATAGATTGTAAGTAAATACTAAATTTCATATTGTTATTATTATTATTATAAATAAAAAAATAAAAATAAAAAAAGAAGAAGAAGAAGGTTTATGTTTTAGTTGTCTAATTGGTCCATTTTGGACCAATCAGATTGAGGGTGATGTCGGGCAGGAGAGAGAGACAGAGACAGAGAGAGGGGGAGAGCTCGATCGACCGATCTCCGACCACCACTGTGTTACACCGCCTACACCATCATGAAGCTTAGCCACCGACGAGCATCTGGGTACCAAAAGCGACCAGCAATGGTGACCGGAGGTGCAACACGCGAGGAGAGAAGGTATTCTGGCGATTTCGGTCAATTTCAGTGTCGGATGCCGACAATTTTAGTGCCGATCGACTCCTTGTGTCAAGAGCTTCATTTCTATACCTGGTACGCCGGCTGGGGATGACCGGAGAGGGAGATCGAAAAATGGGATATCGAGGCTTTCGAGCCATTTTCGGGCGAAGCGGTGGCGAATAACGGCGAGTGAATGATATTTTTAGGTTTTTGGAGTCAAGACTAGCAAGTGGGTATGAACGGCACTTCCAACCACCGGTGACCCAGAACCTCCAGTGAACTGCATTTCATGTGTACGTTACGATTCCGAAGTTAATTTGCGAGAATTCGACTCCGGTAAGCCTAGAATGCTATACTATTAATTTATTTCAGTGTTTTAAATGCCCGAAAAATAATTATTTTGCATGTATTCAAATGTATATAGGTTTAAATTAATAATTGGAATTGATTATGATATAATGATTATGATTTGATGAGCTATGACTGGTGTATGACGGCTCGAGGGCTTGCTTATCACCCGACGCTGCTGCCAGTTGGATCGGCACTGCGTAGCTTAGGCCATGGACGGCTAGGACCCTATGATGGATATTAAGAGACAGTTTTGGATTAAGAGAGTCAAGATAGGAGGATCGGCTCTCCATATTGAGGTTTAGTGTGGTTCCTATCGACCAATTCATATCATTGGTTGATTATATGATTGGTTGTTTAGTTGACATCATGCATTAGCATTTCTGATTTTCGAATAGTATGTTATATTGATAACTATATAGCTCATTGAGTCGAACGCTCATTCTTGTTCAATATTTTTCCCATATTGCAGATTGAGCTTGAGAAGTAAATTTTAATGGAGTATACCTGCCTTCTATCATTTGGCAATGGAATGTATTTTGTTATTCAGTTATATAATAAATTTCATAATGTTCTGTTTTATTAAACTCTAGCACTACGCATGGTTATTTTTGTTATTTATTATCTTATTTAAGTTGTTGAGTTTCAGTTATATAATAAATTTCATAATGTTCTGTTTTATTAAATTCTAGCACTCCGCATGGTTATTTTTGTTATTTATTATCTTGTTTAAGTTGTTGAGGTTTGGATGATGACTAAGCTTCCTCATTATGGATGTTGTGATGTTCTATTAAGCATGAACTTGGTGATAATTTGATGAGATTAAGATAATTGCCCTGAGTGACATTGATTTGATGTGATGTTTGGCAGGTTTTGCTTAACAGGTGGGCTCTCAACCTTATTTTATGACAGTTATAGCTGTCATATTGATTATTTTGTCGTTTAGTGAGTTATCAGACTTACTACGGGTTCTGAAAGTCTTAAATTTTATCGTTCTTTAGTGCCGGTTACGTGCCCTCGGATTCGGATCGTGACAGAAAGATTCTTTTTATTTTAAAAAAATTAGGGATATTATTTTGTAAAGAACTTATATAGGAATACTATTTAATTAATTTTAATGGTTAAACGATATAAAATTCACTTTGAAAAAAAAGTTTTAATCGCTTTTATTAACATTAATATAATATTTTCTTAATAACTTTTTTTTGTTCTTATCGGTTAGGGATACCCTTAAGTCAGTTTACGCGTCAACTGAAACAAAATTCTCTCCCTAAGCAAGTCCAATAGCACATATGCAATGCTCAGTCTTTGTATTTAGAAATTACTTATTGGGTGCTAGCCTAAAAAATCGAACCAATAATAATACCAAACATACTTTAAATTTATTATCCTTTTTTATGGATAAATAAAAATTAGATAAATTTAATATTTCATTCATGAGATTTGACCTAATTAACGAAGTGGTCCTTCTTTTTTGAGAAACTAATTAAATAATCCTTGAGTTTTGATTCAGTCAAACACTTTAATTATTCTGTCCAATCTTTGTCTTTTTTTCATTAAATTTATATGAAATGACTATATATATATATAAATTAAACACAAGAAAAAAATTTATCATTGAAAAATTTAGTCATGTAATAAGAAAATTTTAATAATTGAATTAAATTAAAAAGTTCAATTTAAAAAATTTTCTTGTTTTTAATATCTATATATAAGAGCATTTTAGTCATTTCATATAAATTTAATGAAAAAGAAACAAAAATTAGACGGAATGACTAAAGTGTTTAATGAAATCAAAATTCATAGACTATTTATGTCACGCCCTAAACCCGAAGGCACGTGACCGGCACTAGGAAACGGAAAAACTTAAGGTTTCCAGAATCCGTAGTAAGCCTGACTAATTGCTAAACGACAAAAAAAAATGTGACAGCTGTAACTGCCATAAAATCAAGGCTGAGGGCCCACTTATTAAGCAGAACCTGACAAATATCAATCAAATCAATGCCGCTTAAGGCAATAATCTCAATCTCATCAACTTTCTCATTAAATCATCACAAGGTTCTTGCTTAACAGAAATATTATAACATCCATAACATCTGTAATGAGGAATCTCTTATTATCTCAAAACTCATCATATACTAAAGACATACTTCTGATAAAATTACAACTAACAGAATAACAATGCGGAGTGATAGAGTTTAATAATACAACACAACATAAAATTAATTACATATCTGAATAAACAATTATATTCAACTGCCGAAGGATGATGGCAGGAAAAACTCAATATAAACTTTTACTTCTCAAGCTCAACCTGCAACCTGGAAAAAATTGGTGAACAGGAATGAGCGTTCAACTCAATGAATTATATAGTTATCAATATAATATGCCATTCGAATGCTGGAAATGCTAATGCATAATGTCATTCATATAAGTAATATCATAATCAATTAAGGATATGAATTAGTCTATAGGAATCATACTAAATCTCAATATGGGGAGCCGACCCCACCTTGGCTCTCTGTGTCCAACTGAAATTATTTTAAAAAATTCAATACATAGGGTACCAGCTGTCCCTGGCTGAAGTCATGCAGCGACCCAACTGGCAGCAGCGAGCGATGAGCAAGCTTCTAAGCTGTCATACACCAGTCAAAGCTCATCCATCATATATCATATTTACATTCCTAGTGATCCCTGTGTCATCCCAATACCATCCAGCATTCACAATAATTATGCAATACATAATAAATAAATCATTCACATACATATGCCAGAATGCTCAATAGTTACTCATAGTGCATAATTATATATATAACATCCAAACAATCAATGTATGAATGCAAGTGAAATATTAATTAAATAAAAGAGAATGAGACATTATATTAAGCTATATAACTCACAAACTTAACAGATCTCCAATTAAATTTTCTTCAAGCGCGACATCTCACAACTGTAGAGACGCCTGAAACACAATTACTGCATAACAGATATATTATCAGGACACTGACTACTTAACTACAACATACTCAAACTAACTTTAAAGATTTTGCCGAGATTTCAGCAAAATCTCCTCTATAACTAGAATATTACCCAGCTGAAACAATATAAAATAAACACTTCTAAATTGCCAACATGGCTCACAATAATCAAACTCAACTTATCAACCCCTCCTGGGTTTCCAATTCAACCATCATCATCATAATCAAATTTATTTATAAATACCTTAAAATCAATTTAATTCCCTCAAAAATCATTTATACGAATTTAAGAATTCCAATACATTCGTAAATATTTTTCATAGTCACATATAACTTCAAATTTATTCTTTACATATAAGGAATATTTTCCAAAATTAGAATCCTTATCAAAATAATATAAAACTTGTATAATTAAATTTAATTCAAACAATTTATAAAATCTCATAATTAATTCAATTAATTTCAATAAATTCATAAAATCTCAATTACAATACATTTCATAAAATGATATTTAATAAATTCTTAAAATTCTTATATTTCTTTCAAACTATTAATTTAACCCCGAATACATACAATTATATGCAAAACAGTAATTTTCCGAGCAATTAAAATACAGGCATAAAACCAATAACACAATGTTTTAGGCTCACCGGAGTTGAAACCTCGCGAACTAACTCCGGAATCGCATCAAACATATAAAATGCAGCTTTCTGGAACTTGGGGTCAAAGGCGGCGCATGGGGCCCACTCGCCGGCAACGCGTCGCCGCCGATGGTGGCGGCTGGAGGCGCCACTCACACCAAAATGCTCGTCTTGATGTCAGGAGCCCGAAAATGCCCTTCACTCTCCGCCACTCGCCGCCAAATCGCCAGATTGAGCCTCGAAAGTTTCGGTAGCCGAAATCTTCTCTCCTCGATTCCGGCGACGTCAGGCACCCTCACCGGTCGAGATAGGTACCAAAATACTCTTGGGATCACAAGCTTCAAATCGGTACCAAGATCGCTCAAAACCATGGCCGGAATCGTGCCTGGAAATTCATTTCGCCGGAGAGTCTTCAAATGGAGCGTGCGTCGCCGTTCTTACTCCGATCCCGCCACTGTCACTTCACTGGAGGTCGCTAAAGAGTGAGGTTTATGATGGAGGTGGCGGTGGCGGTGAAAGGTCGTCAGAGGGTGAGGTTTCCGGCGATCAGTTCTCCCTCTCTCTCTCTCTCTCTCTCTTTAATTCTCGATCTTCTCTCTCTTTTCTTTTTTTTTTTTTTTGGAAAATCCTCTTTTAATAATTTATTATAATAAATCAAACATAATTTGTTATTCTCATAAAATTTCGATTGTATAAAATTTTTGTTACTTAAAATATAAAAGTATAATGATAAATATAATTAAATAATACATTTTTTTTAAAAATAATACTAATAATTTAAATTTCTAAAATAAATAAAATTCAGATTATTACAATTTAATTAGTTTTTTTTTAAAAGTATCATTTTATTAATTAGATCAAATCTCATGAAAAAAATATTTACCTATAAATGTTTTTACCAATTATATTAAATTAATCGTTTGAAATAATATAGCCTAAGGAAAAAGTTTCACTATATATGGTTTTACGTGGGTGAGAACATAGGATTTCAAATTTGAACTTGAATATATGTGCCAATTGAGAAACATACTCACTAGTATTAAATCAACTTTTGATTCATGGATATTAAAGTCATTTTTAGCAATGTTGTTAAAATCGGACCAGAAATGGAATCGGTTTTTTTACTGATTCATGGTCCGATCGGTCTAATTTAATTTATTTGCCATTTTTTCTTTTTTTTTTTTATATTTTTTTAGTTCAAAACGGTGTCGTTTTGAAAAAATTCGGTTCGATCGGTCAACCTTTTTTTTTATTTTTTCATGTTCGAACCAATTTTTTTCGATTCATGATTTTTTTAGTTTTTTATGATTTAAAAATTAGATCAATGACCGATTTCCGGTTTAACCGATTTAACAAGCCGGTCCGATTTTAACAACATGGATTTTTAGAGCAATCATTCATGAGTTTTAGAGCAATCATTCATGAAGTCTCAAATTTGAATACTAATAAGAACCAATTTTAAAATACAAAAAAGCAGTCATGTCAGACTATATAGAATATACAACAATATATATATGAAACCAATTTATTAGGTCAAAGTTGAAATTTGTAATTAGTTTAATTGAATTAATTAGAAATGAAAATTCAAAGAAATGATTTTTTTTTTTTTTTTTTTTTTATAGAAATGAATAATTTTGAATTCACCAAATTAAAGACACACAAAGGATAATTAAGAACATTGAAATTGCCATATTGTTCACACATGTAATTCCATTTCTCACCTTTTTCCCTATTATAATCTTCATGATGGAAGCTGAGAAACCCTCACCAAATTATCATCACGAACACTACAAGAGTTCTTACAGGACAAATTAAACATACCCTTTCGCAAACCAGACCCAGCTGATCCACCATCTAATATTTTAGACAATAACTTATAATTATAACCCTTATTATTATTATTATTATTTCTAGTGCTCTTAGAGCACTCTTTATAAGCTGCCAAGAAAGGATCATCCCTGAGGGCACCTTTTCTTGAAGAACTTCTGGAAGGAGGCTGAAATGTGCAAGGAGGAAGAGGAATGTTTATATCATGAGTTGAAACCCTTGAACTTTCAATCGGACATGGAGGTGGTGGAAGCTTAATTACCATAACTTCACCTTCATTAAGATATTGATGATGATGATGATCTTGGTCAGTCTTCACCTTGGAGACCCCAGGCTTCTTCTCCCATGAGAAGGGCACATTTCCTAATTTTGAGTGAGTCTTGATTTGATTCATAATACTCAAACTATATCTTAAACTTAAAGCATATATATATATATATATATATAAAGGAATTAATGTAATATTTATGCGAAAGAGAGTTTGATTATAGGCTATATATATAATAAGATCAAGGATTCAAGGTGGTTCGGTTCAATTCTTGAATATTGATTGATAACTGCATAAACTGCCTAGACAGACTAAGCAAATAAAACGTGAAGATAAGGAAAAAAGATTGTGTTAGGATACTACCTTTTAAACAAATTTATAAAGAAAAGACGTACAAGTTGGGGGAAGAAGACCAAGTCTTAGTATATATGGGTCTACGTCATGGAAAGGCTTGGGAAGTTGTGAAAAGAGAAGCAAAAATGACAAACGCAAAATGACGAACAAAAACTATACATTGACTCAGTTTATTTACATACAGATTTATTTATTTTTTTAAATTATAGATCTAGTAATTCGAGTTATATAATAGGAGAAACTCTTAATTTTTTTTTTAATATCTCTTATAAAATTAATGACAATTTTAAAATTTAAAATATTTAAACTTAAAATTTTTCACTTTCTATACTTTAAAAAAATAAATAAATAGATTAGGGCTATAATTGAGTCAAGCCAAGTCGAGTCAAGCTTTAACTTATTCAGGCTTGACTCGATATTTTTTTTCCGAACTCGAACTTAAATCGAGTTTGAAAATTATACTCGAGTTTGACTCATTTAAACTCGAGCTCGTCTCGTTAATATATTATAATTGAGCTAAGCTAAAACTCGAGTTCAATTCGTTTTAAAACTCGTTTATAATTTATCAAAATACTCAATTTTCTAAATATTTATTTCTAATAAAATAATTATAATAAAAATACTTAAAATTAACATAAAAGCAAAAATATCCAATTAGTGAAAAAAAATTCAATCATAAAATTGAGCATTACATATATTACAAAAATATTAATTAATAAAAAATATATTTTTAAAAATCAAAATATTAAATTATATAATAAGAAAATATTAAATTATATTAATCAGGAATATATATATATTTTAGTCAAATTGAATTACTAAAAAGTTTATAAGAGTATTAAAATATATTTTTTGAAATGTCAAAATTATTAAGTTAATAATAATAATAATAATAATCAAGCTGTTCACGAGCCTATTAATCAAACTATTTGTGAGTCTGTTCACGAGCTTAAAATCGAGCTGTTCACGAATATAATCAAACCGAGTTTAACTTTATTCAAACTTGATTCGTTTATTCATCGAGTTTTAAAGTAAGGTTTAAACTTGACTCGTTTATAAAACGAACGCGAACGCGAACGAGTTTTTATCAAGTCAAATACCAAATTGCTCTCAAACAGCTTGACTCATTTATACTCTTAGAATAGATCAATCAAACCACATTTTACTGGCTACATACATATGCTTTGATTAGATTTGGATGTGGTTAACCATATGTACATGTAGTACTACTCTTCTTGCCGTCCTATATATAAATATATATATATATATATATATAGCTGGTACATTAGTATAAGTAATTACAATTAAATTGGAATTTCTAGAAAGAAGGATTAATACATAGACCATTATAAAGGTCCATAAGGGCGAAGGATTAAAATGTGCTATTTTTTTTTTTCCTTTAATAAACACGTAATTGAAAGTCTAAAGTGTCCATCTCTAAGTAGAAATGTACAAGAGTATATAAAATATTTTAGATTTTTCTTATAATTAAAGTCCTAATTTTTTAAAAAAGAATAATAAATGAGACAATTTTAATGGGATTTTTCAAACATCATTAATTGAGACTCTTTTGTCGTTAGCTATAGCTATGTATAGAAATAAAATTTATATAGTTGAATTGACTGCTCGTAATAGCATCTCTAATTACACTAATTATTTAAAAGGGCAATTGACAAAAATATGAACTTAAAAAAATATATATATACTAATATGTGATGTTTTAAAAAATATTTATCTATATATGCTAGTTTTGAGTTACTGACCAACAAACCGATAGTCAGACTACCGATTTTGTTAGAAAAATATATACTTTTTATTTGCTTTTCAACGGATTGACAGTGAGTGAATATACTGAAAGTTAAACTTTCGATTTATTGTTTTTTAAGAGAAAACCGACAGTTAAACTGCATGTTTTATCTCTCCTACTGCTCGTCCTTTTTGTTGATTGATTTGAGATAGCAAAACTGAAAATTAAACTTCCGGATTATTGATTTTTTTGTAGAAAAAACAGACAGTTAAACTGCCGGTTTCTTTGTCCTCCTGCCCTTCCTGCAGATTCCCATTTTTGATTGATTTGAGTCACAAAAACCGGTAGTTTAACTTTCGGTTTTGTTGATCCAACCTCGCCTGCCCATTCTAAATCATCCAATGGTCACAAATCATTATTTTATCTTTAAAAACCCTTAAACCAAACCAACATTCAATCCTCTATCTTACTTAAAGATCAAAGTTTTTCTTCCAAACTAAGATAATTTTATTTAATTTATTTATTAATTTTTTTAAAAATAATTTTTAAGTATATTTTTTCATATTAAACTAAGAATATTAGAAACCACATTTTCAAGAAATTTTCATCAAAAGAGGTAAGTAATTTTTTTGTTAATATTTATTGTAAGTTAGCATATTAAAAATTGATTGTTTCTAACATTTATTTATTGGTAATTATATTTGTTAAATAATAATATATGTATGTTGTTTATAATACACTTTTTTTAATAAATTTAGTAAATTTTTTCTAAGATAATTAAATTACTGTGAAATAACAATTTATGAGAAATAATAATATTTGAATAATATTATTTAAGTGAAGTAATAATATTTGAATTTTATTATTTAAGTGAAATAATAATTTTGTTAGTTTTATATTTATTGAAATGAAATATTTGTATATTTTTTGTAAAATTTTTCTTTTGGATTTCGTAAATTTTAACAAATACATTTTTTTAATAATATATAATTATGATAAATAATTATATAATTAGTATAATATTATTCGTTTAATTTAATTATTTATTAATTTTGTTTAATATAATAAATTATAAATTAGTATAATATTTAGTTATGAGTAAAAATAATTTCCAAGTGTATTTTTTTCAAATTAAGTTAAGAATAGTAAATATTTTTTTAAGAAAATTGAATCAAAATAGGTAAGTAATTTTTTTGCTAATA
>CATKHJ010054879.1:0-12878 GCA_949750685.1 Vernicia montana
AGACAAAAAAATATTAATAATTTTTATTAATCATAATAATTACATTAATATATTTGGGCAAGTTTGGGAGGATTTGAACTTATAAATTAAAAAAAAATTAAAAAATTGTAAGTTATAATTATTGTTTTATCATGTTTGAGAGAAAAAAAAAAAAAAAAAAAAAAAAAAAAAAAGAGGAAATCATAGAATTGCATTTCACACACTTCAACTATTCATTTTGATTTGTCCTCCAATAAGTAAGTAATTTATTATTTTGTCTTGTTTGCGGGTCATGTGGCATCAAGATAGGTAGAGCAACAAGACCGTTATTTTGAAATTTTTTTGAAGTTCACGATATGTTTGAAATTTTTTTATGAGGCCCGTGAAAATGATTTTTTTTTTCTTTTTTGGTTATTTTTGAAATTTTCCCTAAAAAAAATGGTATTTAAATTTTTAAATGATACAAATTAAGTTTTAATCACATAGTATAATCTTTATCGATAAACATTTTAACAATAAAAATATTATGAATTAAACTAAGCTATCTTAATTATCCATTTCATTATATAATAAATTAATTTGAAACAAAATACAATTCTAGTAAAAAAATAAAATTATTAAAATTAAAATAATACCAAAAATAGAAATAACCATTCCAAATGGCTGAAAAAACATCCTCACAAGTTTTTAATTATTTTTGAAGTTATTGGATAAAAAAAAAAAAAAAAAAACTTATTTTATTTTTTTTTCTTGGCTTTTTAATAATTCTTACAGCTCTAATGATTTTCTCACACCTACCATTAGTTTGAGGTTTCATCTAACCATGCTTGTTGACAAGTGAAAAATGAGATATTCAAGTTTTTGTGCCACTCATTGATGTGGATCATATAATATTATATATACCAAAAAAAAAAAAAAAAAAGCAATACTAACCATCTTGATGGAATAAGAATTTGTCTATTGCGCCTTTTTCCTTTGTTTTTTCAAGAACTCGCATGCACTAAGACTTACACATTCTACCTGAACAACTAAATCACAATCAAGTACTTCAATGCTCCGCTTGATTACAAGCTCAAGCAATTCAGCTCGGCATTTATGTGTATAACTAAGGAAGTTACGCCGTTACTAATATAATCCTTCTGTAAATCTACATTTTTATAAGTAGCACTACAAAAGGAATACATACTCATTCTACCTAACAATTTCCTAATGAAATTCATAAAAAAAAAAAATCTTCGCAGCATTGTATTACATATTTTGTGGGTAAGCTGGGATTGGTTAAAAACAACCTCGAATAATGAGGCTAACCATAGTACTCACATGCATAATCTAGTGGTAATAGCAATATATTTCTCAACTGGATAATAAACTTATATTTGAATCCCCGTCCCTTAATAATGATAATGATAATGATAATAATAATAATAATAATAATAACAATAATAATAAAATAATAATAATGAGGCTAATAGTAAGCTGAGATCCAAATATCCCAGACTGCAAAAATAAACAAATTTTAATAACACAATATTTTTTAACCATAGGACAACAACCAAAAACATTGTGGATATATTCCTAAAAAAAGGACTGATGGATACCCAATGAACTTTCAATGATCCATTTTATAGGTATAGGTGGCAAGTTTTTGCTGCCAAATTATCAGTCAAATGAAGTTGACCAGAAGCCATTTGAATTGATAGAATACATTCAACAACAAAAGGCAGTTCACAAATCACAATTCATGAGCAAAATCAGAAACATGCAGAAAAGAAATTGAGAACATCCACAATTACTCTATCAGTTACCCTATAAAATAGCAAAATTACGTGTTGCAAGGACAAGAGTACATATTATCATACTAGTTCCTTAAAAGCCAATTTAGAGCATAAACCTCTACTAACTGAAGTTTTTAGTTTTTGTGAAAAGGAACATCTTGAAGAAGTTCAGCAATCCCATCATATATTTATTATGCAATCACCACTTCACCCGCCTTATCCTTGTTTACTATCTTCATACAGGATAGTAGCATTCAACTATCCATTTAATTGGTGCCAATACCATGGATAGTTTCTGGATAAGAATTGATGATGTGTATCCTACAGAAAGACAATAAACATCTTTCAAAGTAAGTACCAAAAGATTTCACCATGTAGAGAACTTATAGCCATTAGCCAATATAGCAGCTCCATGCCAGATAGCATTTGTATGATATGATTCCCTATCCATTTTGTTTTGTTTAAGGCTTTAAATTGCAGTCACGGTAGTGGTGTAGACATATCTGTGTGATTATAGTATAGACCGAGTCAGTGTGCCACTGTTGCAGAGATTCACTGTTACGATTGAGATGATATGCTGCATAACAGTTAACATTTAAAATCACAAAACAGGGAGGCAAAGAAAGAGGAAATAGGCAAAAGGCAAGCCTAACATTTTCAGGTTACTAAATCAATTATTAGCTATCCATGATAGCCAAGGAATTTATCAAAGAAAGTACGAAACATAGCAACTCGTTTATGTCACTCCACATTATTTATTTCCTTCTCTGTTTAATTCCATTGATTCTAGTGAACATGCCTACCTACTTTTCCTGCCTAAGATATTTTCATGCCCTTGCCCATCTATAAGTGGGAATATCGTTCATCCAATATTGCCTCCACATTCACATCATAAAAGCAAAGTTGTTAGCTTCCTAAGTGATAAATATTTAAGATTAGATAACTGATTACAATCAATTTTTTGACGACTGACGAGTAAAAAGATTTGAACACTAAATATGGCAGTATGAGTAATTAGACTAAATCTATGCAACGTGATAGGTCTAAAATCATACTTGCATCTATACTACCTCTCAATCCACTAATGCAGAGTGTGAAGCAGGGTGGTGTAGCATGATGCAATAGTCATATATGTAGCTAAAAGGCTCACTATCTGATTAAGGGAAAAAGAAAGAAGAATTAGCAAATCAAACCAATATGAAGAAAAAGAAGGGAAAGGTGTGATCTGGAAGGAAGTTGAGAGAGCAAGAAATGATGATAAAACGCTCAAATTTTCTCTCACTTCAGCTTCCTTTCATGCAATTCCTGTGACCAGTAACAAACATCTTTAATTATCCTATAGGCTCAACTGTTGTTCGACTCTAGCAATCTACAATAACCTTTCTTTTACAATGACACAATCTATGCCAGATTCCATAGATACTAGTTTCATCTGAACTAAAGAGAGGTTCATCTTGCACAATTTCCAACCAAGGTAATGCTTTAGAGTATGGTCTCACATTAATCATATCTCAACTGCAAAATCACAACAAAAAATTCTACTTTAATTTCTCCTCCTCTCCCTTTCACACTTCTTTTTTCCCTCTTCTCCTTTTCCTCCCCAAAAGGTAAAAGTAAAATAGGCCCTGGAAACAACAGTTCATAGTGTAACAAGGCTGAATAGTTTCATTGCCATTTTTTGAACAAAGTGGTCGAAGTGGAAGGGCATGGTAAAATTCCTTTATAGTTTTAATATAAATAAATTGCAAGAAATGATTCCAACGATACCTACTAGGGCAGGGAGCATATGATATAAAGCATGAAAATTATAAAAGGTAAACCTAAGAAGTTGCACAAATTCAATCCTCCCATGGCATAAGAGTTGGGAAACTGCTAAAAATGAAATACCCTTGGCCTTGCATTAAAGGGTGAAGTTAGAAAAAAAAAGAATACTCCACTATCAATAGTTTAAAAAATTTATTATAGCAAATTAACAGCAACAACAGAGAAAAAAATCAGAGTTTTTATTTGCCTTCAAAATGAAAGGGGACAATCTAGCAGTCTACTTAACATCCAACAACATCCAAAGGCAGATAATGATACAATTAATACCTATTTCAAGCAAATTCAAACACAAAATTAATATCCAAAATCAACAGTTTGAAATCCCTTACCTTCTAATTTTTTCAACTTGATGGGTTTGCTTCTTTTCACTTTCCATCCTTTTCTCAGCAACCAAACAGGGAAAAAATAAAACCTTAACTACAATTTAAAAAAAAAAAAAAAAAAAGCTAGAAGGAGTCTTCAAGCTGATTCAACTTCTCTTTCTTCTTCAGTTCACTCTCGTATTTTTTCAATCTCTCATTCATTTTCTCCTGTAAATCCCAAAAAAACCAAAATTCACTAACTGGAAATAAATTTAAAAATTATTTGCTTGGTAGCTGATATAAGCATTAAAAGTTAAAAAAATTATGAAGTTCCCAACTTTTCCAGCGGTTTCTCAGTAAACAAACAGAGAATAAAGAGAGGGAAAAAAATTGAAACCTTGTAGCTAACTTCGGCACGGTGCATAACGTAGAAACCGAGAGTGCCACCCAGAATTGTGCCAGTGATGATCCGTATGTAACCCCATTTCACTGAATCCAAAGCCATCAAATCTCTCTCTCTCTCTTCCTCTTCCTTGGATACCCGTAACTAGTCACGGCTTTTTGTCTGTCTGATAACCTTTAACTGACAAAATAATATGCTTCAAGAACTTCTGTTTTCATTTTTTTTTCTTTTTTCTTTTTTCTTTTTATCCTTTTAACATAAATAAATGAATTTAAAGTATAGATGATAAATTTGATTTTTTAATTTTAATCCATGAGAAATAAAATAAGGTAAAAGAACATTTTGGTTTCAAAATATAAGGTAATTTTATTTTATAATAACTTTTATTAAATTAGTAAAATTTCTTATTACACTTTTTTTTTTTGGTGGTAAAATTTCTTATTATTGTAAATTTCTTATTACAATAATAGATAAAAAGTTTGAACTCAAGATATTCATTTCTTATAAAATTTAATTTAATTTAAAAATATCAAATTTTATAACATTGCATATTTTTTTCAATAAATCTTTAATTTAGTAATAGACTGGAGCCAAAATTAATAATAAAACATTTTCATTATATAGAAAACGAATATTTTCTTTCATAAAAAAATATAAAATTCTTACCCGAATTCTAATAAGTTTTTTTATTGATAAAATGAAGAGAAACCAACTTTTCTAATAAAAGAACCTATTGATTTATTTAGTTCATTTAATAGTGATGTTCAGTTTTTGGGACCATGATATACAGGTCCAGGATGTCTGGGCTTGAAGAAGGGCGGCTTGCACAGCACCTCCAACAAATCAGCAGCACCAGCAAGGGAAACTAGCTATTTTGCTACGCACTATGCGCATAGAATAAAGTAATAAATAATATACAACCCATTCCAGGATTACAAAATACAGTCAAATTTTAAAAATTCAAGAGACCAAAGTATTAGAATTACATATCACTATTGAATTGGTCTCTGCAAGAAAGCAAGCAATGACATGAGCCATCTTTTACAAACAAATTATCATTGTCAATACAATGACAGGAAAAAAGGAAATTTATCACCAAGGCAACTCTCCTTACATCAAGTAATACAACTTTTGATTGCAGCATTTGATTGAGACATAAATCATGCTTCCCTCGCAAAAACTAGTTGGGAAGATGACCAAGATTTGAATATTCTGCATTTCTGCCACTCTCTCACTAATTACACTGGATGGAAGGGCGTCTCAATCTATTCAAGTACCTACTCAGATCATGTACAACAACTTGGTTCTAAAGATACATGTATGCCTAATCCTGAAAAGGCAGGAAAGTACAGCAACCTCAGTGTCATCTAACCATTAAGCGTTTACCTGCCCTTTGCTCTTTGCCCTTGAGGCCTTCTGATCGAATTGTTGCTTCCGAGTGGGCTCCACAAGCAGCACACGCGACATCACATAGGCCAACAGTTCTTCATGGTGGGAGAATGTGAAGTCCAAGTGAGCATACTCAAACTCATTATATGATGCATCCACACCAGCATCCTTCATCAACCTATAATGCTTTTGTACCATCGAAGGCCGAATCACATTGTCCTTCCTTCCAGCAACCAGATCAACAGGAATATCAATGAGCCCATAATATTCACCCAAGTCCAAAGGCTCTGGAGATCCATACACCTCCATGTTAGCGGATGCACTTCCATAATCATACATTATAAATTTTTTTGCATGTTTCATTTGGGCAAGGTGGAGTGCCACATAGAATGAAAGTCCTGGCATGTCATTCATGTTGTAGTGAGGTAACCCTATTACTCCTACCCAATTTGAGCTGTCCCCACCAGCAAAATAACTCATCAGAGTTTGAACCAGTCCTCCAATGGCAGGGTAGTTGTGGAAGTCACGAGCCAACTTGTTTACCAACATACGGAAGAATCTTGTAGGTATGTATAAGCCAGGAAAAATAGGTGCCAGAATAGGGGCCAACGTAAGTAACATATACTCTGCAGCTGTAAATGCTAGGCTGGAATCATGATGGAAGCCAGCAGGTGACAATAAAATCAATCTGGAAAGTCTGTGAGGCTTTTCCTCAATGCGGCGTGTTACAACATACATCAGCATGCCAGCTCCTCCCAAGCTGTGGGAAATTGCACAGAGTTTGTAAGGCTGATCATCATTTATTTCTTCCTCGAGATCAGGCTGGCTAATTTTCAGTTCTGCAGTTTTAACTTGGTGAATCTTCTCTATCATTGCTGGGATATCCTCAGTACCATGCTCATTGATGGAATACCACCAATATCTGCATTAAATTTGCTACTTCCAATCAGTTGGTCATCATATTGTATTGCTATCAAGTACACACGAGAAATAACTGGGAGATTTTTTGCATATATTCCCCAACTTTTCCTTCCCACATTTAAAAGCAACCAGAGGACCATATCTACTTACTTCCGTGAAGAAATGTTCTTGTCAACATGTTCCCGAGAAACCAAACCACGAAAATTCCCAAGGAAAACATCAAACCCTACAAAATAAGAAACCAGCAACATCTTCTTCAATCTTAATAATAATGCATCAGAAGATGCATAAAGTTTTTAGGCAAATGTTACCAACCTTGATCATATGCTGCAAAAGCTGGAGAGCCAACAACCCCATTAGACACCCAACTGGACAACAGAATGAAAATAAGTGAATAGATGAGACATCAATTACTGCAATGCAGGATTGTGAAGACGAAGAAAGAGATTAGTAGCAATTAATCTAACTAAATAAATGATGCTATTGCACTAGATCTAAAAAGATTATATAGTATATATGTATAAAAAAGAGGAATCTTGTAGAAGGGCAAAAGTGAAATAGGGAAATCTGCATCCAATTTAACTCATTCTCATGGAAAGAAATCACATATCCAAAGACCAAAAGGCTACCACCTCCCAATATCTTATTGACCAATTTTAAGCAGGCAAAAATGCAACTTTTAACTAGACAGGAGAAAAATCCTATAAGCATGGGGATTTTCACAGGAGAAATAGAGGATAGTCACAACTTAGACCTTACTCTTTTATTAGAGACTCCCATTGATGCAAGAAAACCCATATTCAGAAAGTCCAAGTTCCACATGTAGGATAAGAAAGCTTTAAAATGGGAAAAAGGTAGGGGGAAGTCCGAGATACAAAGGCACATTCTAAAATTTTTCTGTCATTTATTCTCAGTGGGGGATATGATTTTTTTTTTTTTAAAAAAGAAAAAGAAAAAAAGACCTATTGTGTGAAGGGACCTCCCTAAACTGTTTGACCACATTCTGACCTCAAGATTTCCTTGGTAAATACTTTATATACTTTATATAAGCAATATATATAAAGACCACAGAAGGCATAAGAAAATACACACCTCAAAAGAGGGTGATTGAACTACAGAACATCAAACGTATGCGGAAGGCTCTCCCGATAATTTATGTTTCTAATGCTCATATGATATCTCCTATTTCAAGAAACTGGACCACTTTACCCTGTGCAAATCATAACCAACCAAGAGAAAAATAACTCACCCCATAGATGAATCCAAGATCCCATGCTGAAGGTAAACAGCTTTCCGTGAATCACGTCTGCAACATGTGTGTGTTTTCTTCAGGCAACAGGCATTTATTCAAAGTAACTCTTCTGAACAGAGAAGAAACAAGTAAATACCTGGGAATTCTTTCCAGAAGGAGAACATATCCATCAGAAGTTATCACCCGAATAGCTTCATATGGGTACCTAAAACAGACAGAACAGAGAAACTTATATATTTTATGCAAAGCCTGAAGAATGGAATGACCTAGTTAACTAAGAAGTGCCCTTACCCAAGCTCTGTTATCACATCCTGACATGTCCGAGCATCTGTATTCATAGACTGGTGAAAAGTAGTTTTCCTTTCTGTAAGAGTTGGATCATCCTCTCCAAGCGTAGCAGCAGGGACAGATGCTTCTGAAATGCCATTACAAACATCTTCATTACTATTGCTCTGACATGAAAACCATCTGTATAGTACTTTCATAACTTCTGATGGTGAAAGAACAAGATGAGCAGCTTTATGAAAAAAATCAAATATAGCTTCAATGAATATCTCAATTGCCAGATGAAGATCCTGTTGAGACAACATAAAAAATAAATAAGACAATGAATATATATGAACTCGAGGCAGAGGGGAGCACAAAAGACAAGAAACCAAGAGAATTTAAAGAAGTTATAGCAGAAACCTCAATGACACCACGTCTCCTGTCAGTTGTGCGATGAATGACATGATCCTTCATAGTATACACTCTCCTAAGAGAATGTAATCGTGAAGGCTTGCGGCTTCCCCTTGTAGAAGGGGTTGTTGACGCCCTGATGTAAAATAAACGGCAAATACATAATGGTATCCCCAGCAAAAACCTCACGGGAAAGAGAATCCATGAGAATAAGAGCATAATCCATCCTGTCCAGTGTTCACCATTGTTGGTGAAAGAACTTGCACGGGAGACTCGTGAACTATAAGATGACGGTGACGCAGGATATACTCCATCACCATCTTCTTCTGCTGATGAATAATCCGGACTTGAAGTATCAGAATTAACAGACAGCTCATGAACGAATTTGTTGAAAGAGGATACCCCACTATCATCATCATCATCCCAAAGACCAAAAATTTAGGCAAAAAAAAGAAATATCAACAATAATTAGAAGTTCCAGGTTTTTATTTTTTTAGGAAAAAAAAGAACAAGGTCTAAAATAAGAAAGAATTTATGTCGTAAAATAGCTACCAGAAATTCGTCTGAATTTATTAAAGGAATTACCTACAAGAGAGCAGATGATGAAAACACAGTAAGCAGGTCATAAACAGTGTCCCTCACCCATTAAAAAAATATGCAATCTCAACTAAACAGCATATTGTTATGAGCTATTGGTACTAAAGCCCCAATGCCCACTCTGCTGGTGGCCTGGTACATCTGATAGGACTACATGAAAAATTATGAATTGATGTAAACCAAGCAGAAAGATTGGCTTGAAAATCCAAAATAAATTCAGATCAAGGTTGAAAAATTGCAAATCTGGTTTTTGGATTTCCCAGCACTTAGAAAAGACCACATCTGCAAGCCAAAGGACCAAACTCTGAGGCTACAGGAAAGGTGTGGGTTGAAAAAAATTAAAGAAACCCTGATAACATCCTCGTAAAGTACTTGGTATTCAAATTTCTTACATCCTAAATCCCATATAATTTGGATTCTGATCATAGTAGTTATTTGAGCCAAAAACACATCTCAATGAACTGCCAATTTGAATTTAATTAGGAACTAAATGGATCATTCTCCCCATTAATTTGTACGTAGAGCTATACTTCCATTCTCTACAATCTTCCTTTATGAATTCAATGCACATTAATTTAGGTCCACCTCTCTTGTTCTTTATCCCATCACATGAATATATCTACTTTTCTACAACACTGCATCTATATGTCTATGTTGGACAAAGGTGAATCGTCTCAGTCAACCTTCTGTCAAGTTATCCTCCTCTATTGGTTTATCCAGTATCTTTTTATGAATTAATTATTTCCAATCTGACTCATTCATATTGCAAATTCAGCAACATTGACTTTATGAACATGTTTTTTGATGTGTTCACTACCTCACTTTCACATAATACAAATAATCTTATGACAATTTCAAAATACATAACAGTTTCTCGTTTCTCCATTCACGTTGATTTCCAGTTTGATATCCTCATAATATTCTCCTCTTTGTATGATGCACCCAAGATAATGGAAATGGTCACAACATCCAATTTTACCCTATCTCCTTCTTTGTCTATTCAATTGCCAGTTATAGTGCTTATTTTTAGTAATTGACATGATTACAATAGCATTCACAAACTTACCTGAAGTTAATAGTAATGAACTGAGAACTCAGTTACATAAAATTAGAGCCTATGACTAGAAAAGAAGAGTATAAACCCTAAAATAAATTTCTCAATTTCCCCCATTGGCCTAATACTAAAGCAAACCTCCTGCTATAGAAAATTATAACAGCAAGTTATCCCATAAACAGTTAATTCCTATGCAATCGCTGCTCCTCTTAACAACAGTAAAGTTTGTGTTAAAAAAGGTCTACTCACATTAAGCAGGATATGAATACAACTTAAACAAAAGCATCAAATAAACATTAAACGATATTTCTAGAGCATTCAATCACAATTAGGGAAAAAAAAAAAAAAATCTGTGGATCATATATAGATTATAGAGAAAATTCCAGCATAACAGTTTAAACTCACTTCTCCATCCAACGGGGGAATCGAGGTCCACGAAAAGTTGGCCTAAGCTCCCAGCCATGAATACCTTCAAGGATATTTGCCTTCCCTGGCAAAATGGTCAACAACAGCGCTGACAATCCATTTATCAGCCTTGCAATATTATGCAAAGACTCATAAGTAAATGTCTTCACCGACCTGCACTAAAAACCAAAACAAAATTCCTCATGAAGCAGCACTAGTAATAGCCAATAATTACTTACTACGAAAGCCCATAGTCAACAACCTCAGAAAGCAAACATTTAAAAGGATGAAAATGAAACATACCTAACAAGAAATAGTCAAGAATTCATAACAGAGAGCAGTTCAAAAAACAAAATTATGATAATTCATAACAAAAGTAATTTAAGAAGAAAATAAAAATACTCCATAATTTCTTCAAAAACCCAAATTAATCAGTGTGCCCAAAAATTGAAACACCTATCAAGCGCTGAAAATTAACATGAATTACACAGCTACCAAAAAACCAAAAACATCACTACAAAGCAAAACAAATTAATAAATGAAAACCTAACCATTAAAACAAAATTTAAAAAAAAAAATAACCAAAAGAACACAAAATGTAAAATTAATATCTCTCCTCCCAAAAAATAAAACCATTACTCCCAAAAAATTCTCATAAAAACCAAAATCAACCTATACATTTATAAAAATTGTATAAGGGAAGGGACTCACTCTTTGGCCACAGCCAGGACGGTGTCAACGAATCGCTGCATAATTTATCTCCAGAATTGATATTATCAACGGAAATCCAAATCGCAGTCCAAACAAAATTTTTAAAAAAAAATAGAGAGAGAAATTGTGGATTTGGCAATTCAAGGAGAATTTTGGAGAGAATTTAGAAAAACGAATTCTTAGCCCGATTTATTCGGAGGGGAAAAAAAAAAGAAGATGAAGAAGCTTTACAGCGGCGATTCTTGCCTTACAAAGAACGTCGTTTTAAATGTTGTCGAAGTGTGGGATTCTTTTTGTATGAGATTACACGTGGGTGATTCTTATTGGACATACTGGATATGTGTCGCTTTCTTTAAAACACCTCTTTGAGCGTTTTTATAGACACGTAATGAGTCAGTGCTCAGTGGTGTAAGAGAGCATGGATAAAATGTGTGCACGTGGATACGGATTTATTGTGAATCGTTCATGACAGGTGGACGGCTGAGATTGGATTGACGTAATAGTGTGTATGCGTGTATTGTTAGTCGGCAATTTAACACGTGACTATTTACTTTTTTATAAATTACACGCATCGTTGTACTGGTAAGCCACGTAAGATAACGCCTTTATTTGAAGTTTTATTTATTATTATTTTTTTTTATAACTCAGTAGAACATATACTTACTGCCAAGCTATGCGTTGCGCTGGAGTGCGTTGAAGTTTGATTTGATTTATCGGTTGAAGAGGATAAATTCTTAAAATATTTCACAACTGTTTAGATAATATTTAAGAATTATATTTAGATTGGATGTCTATCTTATTTCTATGTATATTTTTATGTAAATAGAATTTTATTCCTATTCCTATCTCTGTACCTTTTTATACTTATAAATAGGTATTACAATCAATGAAATTATACACATAAATTATTTTTTTCTATTGTTATTCTATTCTCTCTTTCTCTATTTTCCATAATTGTTCTTTATTTTACAACACGTTATCAGTACGATCTCATTCTACCGTTTTTTTTTTTTTTTAAGCTAGCACTAAAATCAAGATATTAGGGATCCTACTCAATCATTAGTAAGATTAAGAACAAATGATACAGATTTATGTCTTGCAGATAGTGCAACCACGCACACCATATTAAAAGATAAGAAACATTTCTCTCACCTAATAATGGGAGAAACTTATGTTAATACAATATCTGGTAGTAAAAGAATAATTGAAGGCTCCGAAAGAGCTAATATATTACTACCTGGAGGGACATATTTTTTTATTCAATTTGCATTATTCTCTCTCAAGTCTCGCAGAAATTTATTGAGTTTTAAAGATATTCGCCGAAATGGATATCATATTGAGACAAACAATGAGGGAAATATAGAATATCTCTATATAACAAACCTCGTAATGGACAATAAATGTGTATTGGAGAAATTACCTGTTTTCTCTTCTGGCTTATATTACACATATATACATATGGTTGAAACAAATGTGGTTGTAAACCAGAAGTTTACAAACTCAAATATTTTTCTTATTTGGCATGACCGACTAGGTCATCCTGGATCAACAATGATGCGAAAAATCATTGAGAGCTCATATGGCCATC